>JAKSZT010053808.1:1983503-2062491 GCA_026826555.1 Tolypeutes matacus
AAAGGGGGGCGGAGTTAATATGGGGTGGGGAAGGGGGGGTGGTTTGGTGTCTGGGAGTCTCTGGCACTCCGTGTGTGACTTTGCTGTGACCTAAACTTCTTTGAAAATTAAATGAAAAATTGGGAGACAATGGGGATTGAGAGGAGGAAGGTGTCATTGCACACCAGACATCCGATAACACAGTGATAAAGGGAAGGAAAAAAGGGAAAAAAGAAAAGAGAAAGGAAAAAAAAATGAATATATATATATAAATATATATATATATATATTTTTAAAGGCATTTCCTTTGCTTTTTTGCCCATTTTTTGAATGTCCCAATCCACTAATTCTATTTTATTTTGTTTTGTTCTTTGTTTGATTATGTTTTTTTTCCTTCTCTCTTTTTTTTTTTTTTCCCTGAGTTTCCTTATGTTTGTCTCTTGCATGTAAGCTTATCACACTTGTTTATTTTTCCTAGTAAGTGTATTTGATTATTTTATGGACTAAATGTTCATGGAGGATTTGGATCACAGAAGGGTTACAATGGGTACTGCAGGGGATTATTGGGGGGGTGTCTGGGGGGGTTTCGTGGGGATTGGTTCATCCGAATATACATGAAAGATATACAAAATCATTCAAAGGATCGGGGGATGGGGCATGGTCACGATGGGTGGATAATCACACAATAAATGAGGGAATCTGAATTCCTAGCCTGGAGAGCTCTGCCAGTCTCCAAGGGAGCAACAATAGTCCTCTGAGTGTAGGGACAGTGCCTGTCAAAATAGGATGACCCACTGATGTTTTGTTTGTTTGTTTGTTTGTTTGTTTGTTTTTTTATTGATGACTACCCTTGTGAGTCTTTGCTCTTGTAAATGAGACTTAGCCTGCAGTTGTGGGGTGCCTAAGGGTTGCCACCTGAGAGCCTCCTTGTTGCTCAAATGTGGCCTCTCTCTAAGCCAAACTCAGCATATGATTGCATTACCTTCCCCCCAACGTGGGACATGACTCCCGGGGATGAGCCTCCCTGGCAACGAGGGATTAATACCAAATGCCAACTGGCAGCTTTGCACAGTGGCAGTATCGTAGCCAATGAGGTTTATCCGAGGCACGATTATTGCTAATTGAAAACTTTTCCCAAGTGCCAACTGGCAACACAACTGGAAAAAGACCTTGAATAAAAGGGGGAAATGGCAAAGACAAATGAGTTCAAGTGGCTAAGAGACTTCAAAGAGAGTCGGGAGGTCATCCCAGAGGTAACTATTACGCACACCTCAGTAGGAGCTCATAGAACATCTAAGTGCCTATCACCTCACTCAGTGGGGTTCCTGAGAGCTCCGGAGACACCCTGGTCCTATATAAGGGGGGGTAGCCCCAGAGACTGATGCCTTATCAGTGGGTTCTATTTTGGAATCTGTGCTCCTGAGAGTGACAGAATTAGACTCAAATAAGTCCTCCCTGCACATGGTTCACCAGTCCCTTCTATTCAAACCTATATGCGATGCTGGAGTTTTTAGGTATACTTCCAGAGACTGGAGCCTCCCGCCTACCTATGTGCCAGGTGTGCATGAAATCTCGGTGGAGCTGCAACTCCTACCCTACAGCTCATTGGACTCATCCAAGTCACCTGGTGAGGAGACAACGATGGGAAATGGCCATCCCAGGGAATGGAGAAGGCCTGCATCTGCAGGCAGGATCATCCCACCCACCATATCCATGGGATATAAGCCCTCTCTCACTTGGAGTTGGAGTGGACATCGCCATCCCAGTCCTCTCAGGATTTGGGGAAGAACTATGGACTAGAGTGGACTTGATGGTATTCTCTTGTTCACATATGGTGATTCTGGCAATGCAAGAAATTATAACAATGAGGTGGAGTCAGTGGCCACTTGACACTTTTGGGGTAGGGAGGGGACGAGCAGTTGAAATACAGTGGCTTCTTTGGGAGTTGGAGGTTGTCCTGAGTACTGTTGTGGCAACGGATATAGGCCATTTTAAATCAGCACACACCACTCAGAACTGAGTGGGAGAGAGTGTGGTCTACAGTGTGAACTGTGGTCTTTGGTTGGTGGCAAGGCTCCAGGATGTGTAAGTTCATTGAGGGTGGTGGGCCACACTGTGGGAGATGTTTGTGTGGGATGTGATGGGAGGTGTGGGAGGTGGGCAACATGGGAATCCCAGTGGGTTCCGTGTAATATTTTGGGTAATCTAAGCACCTCTTGAAATATATGTATATATATATATATATAAACAACATTTTTGTAAGCAAATACACATATATGCATATATATTTATAAAAAAAAAAAATGTAGGTCTGAGCTGGTAATGAAATGGACTTTGTGGACCAGCCTTGTCCTGTGTATCCCCTATCCATTGTTTTTTTTTTATTGGGATAGTTTAGAATAAGGGATCTACATCAGAATGCCTGAATTGAGCCTTTGTTTTACCACTTCTTAATTATTTATTCATGGACTTTTTAGTTAAGTTCTCTGTTGCTAAGTTTTGTTATCTGTAAAATGGTGATGAGATTATTATCCTCCTTAGAAGGTTTTGATGGGGAATAAATGTAAATAAAATACTGCTTGGTACACAGCTGGCTCACAGGAAATTCTGGGCATCATTTTTATTATTAATGTATCCATTTTCCCTCCCTACCCAAGCATATATGTAATATTTATAGGAACTCTACTTCATCCACTCTATTGAAAACCACATATGTTTTGTAGAGTAAATTATGCTGAGGGCTCTTTCTTTCTTGTCAATTTTATCTCTTTTACTTAATGCCATGGCCTCCATTTCTATGAAAATGTAATCAGGTAACAAATACATGAAGTAATGCTGAATTAAAGTAAAAAAAAAAAAAAAAAAAAAAAAAAAACAGAGGATTACAAGTGTTGGAGAGGATGTGGAGGAATGAGAGCCCTCATCCACTGCTGGTGGGAATGTAGAATGGTCCAGCCATTGTGGAGGACAGTTTGGCAGTTCCTCAAAAAAAACTAACTATAGATCTGCCATATGATCCAGCAATTCCACTGCTGGGTATATACCCAAAAGAACTGAAATCAAGGACATGAACAGATATATACACACCAATGTTCATAGTGGCATTATTCAGTATTGCCAAAAGTTGGAATCAACCCAAATGCCCATCAACAGATGAATGGATAAACAAAATGTGGTCTATATATACAATGGAATATTACTCAGCTGTAAGAAGGAATACCATACTAACACACAGGATAACATGGATGAACCTTGAGGGCCTTCTTTTGAGTGAAGCAAGCCAGGCATTGAAGGACAAATATTACATCACCTCACTGATATGAATTAAGCAAATTGATCAGACTAAGAGAGCTATTGCCTGGAAGATACGTTTACAGGAAATAGAAAGGGAAAAGAAGGTTGTGAGCCAATGTCCATATTGGCAAAATCTATGATAAGGTGGAAGTGTGTAGTTGTTCAGCAAGGGGACAAGACAGGGTGGTAGTGATATTATTGGGTTGGGCAGTGCAAGCCTGACAGAGGGGTGGGATCGAAAGGATGTGTTGGATCATCCATGGAACTAGGAGGAGGGCTCAGGGATGAAGCAGGTGAACACTGGGGATTAGTGGGTACGTGGGTGAAACTACAATGTTGAGAAAGCTCTTCTGGTAATATGGCAAGGAAGGGTTACTGGTTCAAGGTGTTTGATGGGGGGAGGATGGCATTTGGGACAGGGCGCACCTGGGACAGTCTTCTAGAGAATGTGTGAGTGATCATTTTGTCATAGTGTGTTGTATCAGCGAGTGGAAACCCACATAATGAGTGGGAAGGATTTGGACTCCCACCCTGGGGAGGCCCGAAATATTCTCAAAAAGAAGGGAGGGTGTCTCTTGAAAGCATGGGCGGTTCCTAATAGGGGAGAACAGACTAATGTGTCAAGCCCTCAATGTTGTTGCAATTAACTATGAATCTTGTCCTTCAAGGAGTGAAGCCTGTCAGTCGCTGAGGGCCCTGAGGGGAGGGGAAGGGAGGAATAGAAAAGGTGGAAGACGGGGGTTTTTAGGGAGCAATGAAAGTGTTCTGCATGATCTTGCAATGATGGATACAGGCCATGTTAAAATTCACCAAAAATTTATAAAAGTGTAAGGTCTAAAATGTAAAACATAATGTGAACCATTGACCATGGTTAGTAGCTATGTTTCAATATTTGTTCATCAGTTGTAACAAATGTACCATCCACATGTAAAAAGGTTATTAATATGGGAAGGGGGAAAAAGGAGAGGATGTAGGGTATATGGGACTCTCCTATATTCTGTATGTGACTTTACTGTTAACCTAAAACTTCTTTGAAGACAAAATGAAAAAAAGTAAGACACTGGGGAAGAAATGGAAGAAAATGCCACTGTACATATAGGAAAACAGATATTACAGTGATGAAAGGCAAAATGCCAAAAAAATTTTTTTTATTTTTTAAATTTTTAAAAATATTTTCATTATTTTTTTAATATCCCAATTTCTTTTTTACTTTATTTTAGTTTTGGTATTTCTAAATTATTATGCATTTTATTTCTTATGTTTAAACTTATCATTATTTCACTTTCCTATTATATTTGGCAATATTTTTGGTTTCATTTTTTAAGAGGTTTTGGATCACAGAAGGTTTACAACTGTAGCAGGAGAGGATCATTGGTATGGGGTGTCAGTGACGGGGGATATATGAGAGGAAGTTCACCTGGGCATACATATAGGGTATATAAATGTGGTCAAATGTTCATGGGGCATTGCCAGAGTGGGTAGAGATTCACATAAAAACTGAAGGAATATTAAATTCCCATCCTAGGGAGCTCTGCCACATTCTCTAATGGAACAGCAACAATCCCCCAAATGCAGTGCAATGAATAGCCCATTGATGGGCCCTTGATATTGATGACTATGCTTATGAGCCTTTGATCTTGAAATTGCAACTTAGCCTAGTATTTTTTTTGTTTGTTTGTTTGTTTTAACAGGCAAATTGAATTTTATTAAAATTAAAATCTTTTTCTTATTAAAAGACACTATTAAGAAAATTAATGAGTAAGGTATAGACTGGGAGAAAATATTCACAGTACAACTCTGACAAATACTTTAAATCTATAATATATAAAGGACTCCTACTACACTCTAATTAATAAGACAATTAACCCAATTAAAATGGCAAAAAACTTGAACACTTACTTTACAAAGCAAGATATTCATATAGTATGTGAAAAATGTTCAGCTTTATTAGTCACTAAGCAAATGAATGGCTAACATACACAAAAAACCAGATAGATAGATACAACAGATGAATGGATAAGCAAAATGTGGTACATACATACAATGGAATATTACTCAGCTGTAAGAAGGAACAAAGTGCTAACACATGGAATAACGTGGATGAATCTTGAAGACCTTATGTTGAGTGAAGCAAGCCAGGCACTGAAGGATGAACAGTATATGACCTCACTGATCTGAACTGGGGAAAGTGAGCAGTCTCTGAGAACCATTGTCTGGAAGATATTAGCCTAGTGTTGTAGGGTACCTAAGATTTGCCTACTGGGAGCCTTCTTGTTGCTCAAGTGTGGCCTGTCTCTAAGCCAAACTCATCATATAAATGCATTATCTACCCCCCAGCATGGGATATGATTCCTGGGGATGAGTTTCCTTGGCACCCAGGGATTACTACCAAGCACTGGAAAAAGACCTTGAATAAAAGGGGAAAAAGACACATGAGTTTATGTGGCTAAGACACTTCAAAGTGAGTGGGGAGGGCATCAGAGAGGTGACGCTTATGCACCTCTCAGCAGGATATCATAGAGTGCCAAAGTAAATACTGCCCCAAATAGTGGGGCTCCTGGGGGCTCTGGAGACACCCAGGTCGTACGGTCATGGCAGATAGCTCTGGAGTTTGGTGCCTTGCCATTGGGCCCTATTTTGAAGTTTGTGCTCTCGAATGTGACAGAGTTGGACTCAGATGCGACTTCTCTACACCTGCCTTTTCTGTCCCTTTTGTTTGAACCTGTAGTTGGTGCTGGAGTGTGTAGGTGTATGTCTAAGAGACTTGAATCTCTGGGCTGTCCATATGCCAGCCGTACCCTGAGCCTCAGCAAAGTTGCAACACCTGCTCTCCAGTTCATTGGACTCACCCAGGACAGCTGACGGGGAGGTAAGGGTGTACAGCCACCACACCAGGGAGCTGAGAGAGTCTACAGCTGCAGGCAGGAGAGTCCCATCCATCAGCCATATGGGATCAAAGTCCCCTCTCAATTAGTGGTGGAGTGGACATCATCATCCCAGAATCCTCAGGACTGTAGAATAAAATATGGACTGGAGTGGACTTACTGGTATTCTGCTAAAGACTTATTGCGATTCTAGCAATGGAAGAAATTATATCATTGATGTGGAGACAGTGGCCACTGGAGGTGCTGAAGGCAGGGAGAGGGAAAAAGAGGTGTAATATGGGGGCATTTTCAGGACCTGGAATTATCCTGAATGACATTGCAATGACAGATACAGGCCATTATTTCTCCTGCCATAACCTACAGAGTTGATTGAGAGAGAGTGCAAACTACAATGTAAAGTATAATCCATGCTTATTAGCAATGCTCCAAAATGTGTTCATCAATTGCAATGAATGTACCACACTAATGAAAGAAGTTGTTAATGTGGGGGAAAGTGGGAGATGTGGGGAGTGGGGCATATGGGGATCCTTTATATTTTTTATGTAAAATTTTATGTAATCTAAGTATCATTTAAAAATAAATAAAAAATATATTTTTAAAATGTCAATTGAAAGGAAGCTAGAGAATAATCTAGGTGATGTATAACAGTGATTTCGGTGTTGGATGAAGATTGATGTTAATAGTATAAATATAAGAATGTTCTTCTTTTACAAAATGTTAAGAATATGCGGATACAAGGGGAAATTACAACCAATATAACTTGTGGATGATGGTTAACAGCAATATTGTAATTTTTTAGTGTTTTTATTTTTGTTTAATATTGTAATATTTTTGCAGCAATGGCAAAGACAATATTATAACAATTATAAGGACAACAATAGGGGTATAAGAGGATATAGGATTTTTCCTTTGGGAGTAATGAAAACATTCTAAAATTGGCTGTGGTAATAACAGCACAACTCTGATGAAAATGAGAACTACTTAGTGTACGCTTTGAATGGATTGTACAAAGCATGGGACTGTATAACACAGGAAATCCAGTGGTGGGAGATGGACTGTGGTTAACAGAAAAAATATGAGCACATTTTCTCATGAACTATAACAAATAAATAATACTAATACAGGGTGTTAATAATCAGGATGTGTTGTGGGGAAAATACATCAAATGTAAGATATGGGCTATAATCAGTAGTAATATTTTGACAATGTTCTTTTATAGTTTGTAACAAATGTTTCACAACAATGCAAAGCATTGGTGGTGGGGTGAAGTATGGGAACCCTGTAGTAAGACATGTATGTTTATTTTGTAGGTTCACAATATTTACTCTACATTTATTGTTTATATATGTTCATGTATGAATGATATACTTCAATAAAATTTTATTTTAAAAATGAGGAAGTGGCCACTGGCTCCACCTCATTGTTATAATTTCTTGCATTGCTAGAATCACCATATGTGAACAACAGAATACCATCAAGTCCACTCTAGTCCATAGTTCTTCCCCCAATCCTGAGGGGACTGGGATGGTGATGTCCACTCCAACTCCAAGTGAGAGAGGGCTTATATCCCATGGATATGGTGATGAGCAGTTGAAATACAGGGGCTTCTTTGGGAGTTGGAGGTTGTCCTGAGTACTGTTGTGGCAACGGATGCAGGCCATTTTAAATCAGCACACACCACTCAGAACTGAGTGGGAGAGAGTGTGGTCTACAGTGTGAACTGTGGTCTATGGTTGGTGGCAAGGCTCCAGGATGTATAAGTTCATTGAGGGTGGTGGGCCACACTTGTGGGAGATGTTTGTGTGGGATGTGGTGGGAGGTGTGGGAGGTGGGCAACATGGGAATCCCAGTGGGTTCCGTGTAATATTTTGGGTAATCTAAGCACCTCTTAAAATATATGTATATATATAAATAACATTTTTGTAAGCAAATACACATATATGCATATATATTTATATATCATTTTGCAAATGTTTGTATGTATTGTGAGAATTTTGATTTTTACCCACAATAAAAATAAACTAAAAAAAAAAAATGAGGAAGACTTTAAAATATTCACATATAAACAGAAACCAAGAGAGTTCATCACCAAAAGACCTCCCCAACAAGAATTGCTAAAGGAAGTTCTCCAGGTTGAAGTGAAAAGACAGGAGAGAATGGCTTGGACCTGTTTGAAGAAGTGAAGATCTTCACTTCTTCCAAAAGTAACTAAATGGATAGATGCAAAAACCCAACAATATTGTATCCTCAATAAATAACTCTACTCTTTAATTCCTATCAGAGTTGGAATACAAATGAATAAGAAATAGTCATATTTCCTGATAATGGACACACAAAACATAAAGAGGTAATGTGGGACAAAAACAACATAAAGAGGGGAAACTTAGAGATAGGAGAAGGGAGAACTTTTATGCTATTGAAATTAAGTTGGTATCTTTTCAAATTCGTATGTTATAGACTTAAGCTGTATAATACAAACCACAGGGTAACCACAGAAAAAGTATTTTTAAAATGTACGGAAACAAAAATGAGAAATGGATCAATGAAGATACATCACAAAAGGTGAACTATAAAGAAAAGAAGGCTGCAATAAAGGAAAAGAGACAAAAAAAAATTATGTCATATAAAAAATGAAAGGACAAAGTGGCTGAAGTAAGTACTGCCTTTTCAGTAATAGCACTGAATGTCAATGGATTAACCCCCCATTCAAAAGATACAGATTGGCAGACTGGATAAAAAAAGCATGATCCAACTATGTGCTGTTTACAAGAGACTCCCCTGAGGCCCAGAGACACCAATCGGTTGAAAATGAAAAAATGGAAAAATATAATCCATGTAAATACTAACTTAAAAAGAGCTGGGTTAGCTATTCTAACATCAGACAAAATAGACTTTAAGTAAGAAGCTTGTTACAAGAGACACAATAAGGACAATATATATTAATATATACCAAGAAGAAAGAGCAGTCATAAATATTAATGCACCTAACCACAGTGCCCTGAAATACATAAGGCAAACACTGGCAAAACTAAGGAAGAAATAGATGCCTCTACAATAAACTTGGAGACTTCAATGCACCATTGTTATCAATAGATAGAACATCTAGACAGAAGATGAATAATGAAACAGGGAACTTAAATATATGGTAAAAGAACTAGACCTAACAGACATATACAGAACATTGCACCCCAAAAAACAACAGCATATACATCCTTCTGAACGAATGGATCATTCTCCAGGATAGACCATATGTTGGTCACAAAACAAGTCTTAATAAATTTGAAAGATTGAAATTATACAAAGCAAATATTCTGACAACAATGGAATGAAGTTGGAAATCAATAATAGGCAGAGAACTGGAAAATCCACAAATATATGGAAGCTAAATAACACATTCTTAAACAATCATTGGGTCGAAGAAAAAAATAACAAGGAAAATCAGTAAATATCTTGAGATGAATGAAAATGAGAACAAAACATATGCAAAGGCAGCACTCAGAGGGAAATTTATATTTCTAAATCCTTACATTAAAAAGAGGAAAGAGTGCAAATCAAAGATTGAACTGCACACCTGGAGGAACTAGAAAAAGAACAGCAAACTAAACCCAAAGCAAGCAGAAAGAAAGGCATAATAAATATTAGAGCAGAAATAAAAGAAAGAATGAATGAAAAAAATAGAGAGCATTAACAAAACCAAGATTTAGCTCTTTGGAAAGATCAGTAAAATTGACAAACCTTTAGCTAGACTAACAAAGAAAAAAGTAGGACAAATAATTAAAATCAGAAATGAGAGGGGAGATATTAATACTGACAACACAGAAATAAAAAGGATCATGCAGTTGTTCATTATGCCAACAAGTTAGACAACCTACATGAGATGGACAAATTCCTAGAAACATACAATTAACCTACACGGACACTAGAAGAAATAGAAGGTGTCAACAGACTAATTACAAGTAAAAAGATTGAATCAGTAATCAAAAGTCTCCAAGAAAGAAAAGCCTAAGAACAGATGGCTTCACAAGTGAATTCTACCATCATTTCAAGAAAAATTAATATAAATCCTGCTCAAACACTTGCAAAAATTTGAAGCAGAGGGAACACTACCTAACTCATTCCAGAGCAACATCACCTTCATACCAAAGCCAGATAAAGATACCATAAGGAAAAAAAAAAGATGCCATAAGAAAAGAAAATTACAGACCAATATCACTTATGAATATAGATGCAAAAATCCTCAACAAAATACTAGCAAACTGAATCCAATGGCACAGTCAATGAATTATACACTATGATCAAGTGGGATTTATACCAGGTATGCAAGGGTGGTTCAACATAAGAAAATCAATTAATGTAATATAGCACATTAAAAAAAAATAAGGAAAAAAAGCACATGATCATCTCAGTCAACGCAGAAAAAGCATTTGAAAAAAATCCAACTTCCTTTCTTGATAAAAAAACACTTAGAAAACTAGGAATAGAAGGAAACTTCCTAAAAGGCATATATGAAAAGTGCATTAATAACATCATACTCAATTATGAAAGAATGAAAGCTTTCCCTCTAAGATCTGGAAGAAGACAAGGCTGCCCATTGACACCACTCTTATTCAACATTGTACTGGAAGTTCTAACTGGAGTATTTAGCAAGAAAAAGAAATAAAAGGAACCCAAATTAGAAAGGAAGAAGTAAAAATTTCACTATTTGCAGATGACAAGATCCTATATAGAGAAAGTCCCAAAAACTCTATAAGAGCTAAGAAACAAATTCAGCAAAGTGGCAGGGTACAAGATCATCATACAAAGATCAGTATTGTTTCTTTTTTTTTTTAAACTTTGTTTTGTACATTTAATAATTGAAAATATAAACAATTAAAAACTAAAAAGTAAACACAGATGAATAGGTATTGTTTCTATACACTGTGAATGAACAATTTAAGGAGGAAATCAAGAAAAATATTCTATTTACAATTGCAGCTAAAAGTATCAAATATCTAGGATTAAATGTAATCAAGTATGAAAAGGACTTATACATGGAAAACTACAAAACTTTTCTAAAAGAAGTCAAAGAAGATCTAAATAAATGGAAGGACTATTCCTTGCTCACTGATTGGAAGACTAAATATGGTCAAGATGTCAATTCTACCCAAGATGATTTACAGACTCAATGCAATCCCAAACAAAACTCTGAAAGCCTTCTTTCCAAAAGTGGAAAAGCCAATAATCAAATTTATTTGGAAGGGTAAGGGGTCCCAAATAGCCAAAAACATCTTGAAAAATAAGAACAAGTTGTAGGACTCACACTTCTTGACTTTAACACTTTTTACAAAGGTACAGTGGTCAAAACAGTATGGTACTGGCACAAGGATAGCAATATAGACCAATGGAGCTGGATTTAGAGTTGACAAATAGACCCTCACATCTGTGGCAATTTGATTTTTGATGAGGGTACCAAGTCCACTCAATTGAGAAAGAATATTCTCTTCAACAAATGATGCTGGGAGGATAGGATATTTATATACAAAAGAATGAAAGAGGACCCTATCTCATACCATATACAAAAATTAACACAAAATTGATCAGATAACTAAATATAAGAGCCAGGACTATCAAATTCCTAGAAGAAAAATATAAGAAAGCATCTTCAAGACCTTGTGTTAGGCAATGGTTTCTTAGATTTTACACCCAAAGTACAAGTAACCAAATAAAAAAGAGATAAATAGGACCAAATCGAAATAAAAAACTTCTGTATATCAAAGGACTTTATCATGAAAGCAAAATGACAACTTACTCAATTGTAGAAAATATTTGGAAATTGCATCTCTTATAAGGGTTTAATATCCAGACTATATAAATAAAACCTACAACTCAATAACAAAAAGACAAACCCCTTTAAACAATGGACAAAGGACTTGAGTAGACATTTCTCTAAAGAAGATATACAAAGAGCACATGAAAAGATGCTCAACATCACTAGCTATTAGGGAAATGGAAATCAAAACCAAAATGAAACATCATTTCACACCCACTAGAATAGCTATTAATTTTAGAACTTAAAATTACAAATGTTGGAGAGGATATGGAGAAATAGACATACTCATTCATTGTTGGTAGGAATGTAAAATGATGCAGCTCCTGTGGGAGATAGTTTGGTGGTTCCTCAAAAAGTTGAGTATTGAATTACATATGACCTCATTATGCCACTTCTAGGTATATAGCCAAAAGAATTGAAAGCAGGCACTCAAACCAATATTTGCACACCGATGCTTATAGCAGCATTATTCACAATTGCCAAAATGATGGAAGCAACCCAACTGTCCATCAACAGATGAATGAATAAATAATTGTGAGATATACACACAATAGAATATTATTCATCCATAAAAAGGAATGAAGTGCTGATGCATGCATCGACATGGATGAATCTTGAAGACACGTTGAGTTAAATAAGCCAGACACGAAAGCACAAATATCGTATGATCTCGCTAATATGAAATAATTAGAATAAGCAAACTCATAGGGCCAGAATCTAGAATATGGGTTACCAGGGACTTAGGTGAGACTAGGGAATGGAGAGTTAATGCTTAAATTGTACAGAATTTCTATTCGTGGTGATTGTAAAGTTTTGGTAATGGATGGTGGTGACGGTAGCAAAACATTGTGAATGTAATTAACAGCACTGAATTGTATATTTGAATGTAACTAAAGGGGGAAATTTTAGGTTGTTTATATATTACAAGAATAAAATTTTTTTTTAAAACATAAGACAGTACAACACAAACAGTATTGTAAATGATAGACTGTAGTTAATAGTATAAGTTAAAAATATTATTTCATGAATTGTAAAAAAATATACTACCATAATGCAAGGTGTTGATTATAAGGTGTTATATAGGAAGTCTGTATTTTATGCATGAGTTTTCTGTAAACCTACAACTTCTCTAATAAAAACATGTTTAAAGTCTCCTTGATTTTGAAAACAATGGAAAAAATTAAATGCCTATCATTTAATCAATTTTAACCTAACATATAAAATGTTTTGATTTAGAAAATGTTGGCTTTTCAATAAACAATTCAAAAATATACGAAGCAAGACACCCAGGTCCTATATAAGGGGGGATAGCCCCAGAGACTGACGCCTTATCAGTGGGCTCTATTTTGGAATCTGTGCTCCTGAGAGTGACAGAATTGGACTTAAATAAGTCCTCCCTGCACATGGTTCATCAGTCCCTTCTATTCAAACCTATATGTGATATTGGAGTTTTTAGGTGTACTTCCAGAGACTGAAGCCTCTGGCCTACCTGTGCCAGGTGTGCGTGGAATCTCAGTGGAGCTGCAACTCCTACCCTACAGCTCAGTGGACTCATCCAAGTCACCTGGTGAGGAGACAACGATGGGAAACGGCCATCCCAAGGAATGGAGACGGCCTGCAGCTGCAGGCAGGATCATCCCACCCACCATATCCATGGGATATAAGCCCTCTCTCACTTGGAGGTGGAGTGGACATCACCATCCCAGTCCCCTCAGGATTAGGGGAAGAACTGTGGACTAGAGTGGACTTGATGGTATTCTGTTGTACACATATGGTGATTCTAGCAATGGAAGAAATTATAACAGTGAGGTGGAGCCAGTGGCCACTGGACACTTTCGGGGCAGGGAGGAGATGTGCAGTTGAAATACAGGGGCTTTTTCGGGATTTGGAGGTTGTCCTGAGTGCCGTTGTGACAATGGATGTAGGCCATTTTAAATCAGCACACACCATTCAGAACTGTGTGGGAGAGAGTGTGGTCTACGATGTGAACTGTGGTCTATGGTTGATGGCAAGGCCCCAGGATGTGTAAGTCCATTGAGGGTGACGGGCCACCCTTGTGGGAGATGTTTGTGTAGGATGTGGTGGGAGGTGTGGGAGGTGGGGAACATGGGAATCCCGGTAGGTTCTGTGTAATATTTTAGGTAATCTAAGCACCTCTTAAAATATATATATAACATTTTTGTAAGCAAAAAAAAAAAAATATTGAAATCATACAATGTATCTTCTCAGACCACAATAGAATGAATCCAGAAATCAATAACAGAGGGATAACTGAAAAACTCACAAATATGTAGAAAATCATTGACGTACTCAAGCAAGCAATGGATCAAAGATGAAGTCACAAGGAAAATTAGGAAATAGGTGAATGAACATGAAAAAAACAGCATACTGGGGAAGCGGATATGGCTTAAGTGATTGGGCTCCCACCTACCATATAAGAGGTCTAGGGTTAGATTCCCAGGGCCAGCAAAGAGAAAAGCAAGCTGGCCCATGTGGCAAGCTGGCCCAAGGGGAGAGCTGACCCACACGGAGTGCCGGCCCGCCCAGAGTGCTAGCCCATGCATGAGTGCTGGCCCACGCGGAGAGCTGGCGCAGCAAGATTACACAACAAAAAGAGACACAGAAAAGAGACAATGAGAGACGCAGCAAATCAGGGAGCTGAGGTGGCACAAGAGATTGAGCAGCCTCTCTCAACTCTGGAAGGTCCCAGGACCGGTTCCGGTGCCACTTAAAGAGATGACAAGCAAACACAGAAGAATACACAGAGAGCAGACAGTGAGTGCAAAAACAACAAGGGAGGGGAGGGAGAAATAAATAAATAAATAAATCTTTAAAAATAAAACAGCATACCAAGACTTATGGGATGGAGGAAAGGAAGTACTGAAAGGGAAATTCATAGCTCTAAGTGCTTACATTAAAAAGAAATATGTCAAATCAGAGACCTTACCTCATAACAGGAGGATCTATTTCTCCAGTCTTCTCTGTAGACATAGCAGATAGTTCTAGGTCTCTGGGCTCCAATATGCTCAGGGTGTTTCTTGGAGTGATGGAGTTTTCCAGGGTCTCTTGTTTCTGGTTTAGTTGATTTTTATTCATCTTCTTATTCAGCCTGTGGTAAAAAGACTCATATTGTTGATGTTTTGCTCTTTTAGGCTTTCTCAAACATCCTCAAAGAGCTGATTTTACCTTTATGATTCTCTTCCACACTGGTAGGGCAACAGGGTGAAACCAGAGGGGCATTAGTTTGGGAGAGGAAGATGGAGACTGGATGGGAAGGGAAATTCATGAGAAGGGCAGCAGACTGAGGAGAGGGTTTGTGCCAGGCAAGAACAAGGTAGGATTCTTGAGTGTGGGATAGATGGAGAAGAAGCAGAGGATCATAAGTAGGATCATCTGACTTTTTCACTCTTTTTGGAATTCTGTTGCCAGAGTATCTTCCACTTTTTCCTCCCTTTAGTGCTTGGTGTTGGTTGTTTTGTGCTTGGTGTTGATTGTTCTGTTCTGTGATAAGCTACTATGGTTTCCCATCCACCTCTACCATGGCACTGTCAACTTTGGTCTACCCAGGGGCTCCTGACCTCCCAATATATTGATCCTTAGGACAATGAGTAGCCATATCCTTTAGCTTTGATTGGTCGGCAAGGCACTCTCCCAGCCAATGGTGGTTAAGGAGGGCTTAGACATCACAAAGCACCACTCCTGACAACTACATGTTGGAAGGAGGCTGCTAGGAAGCTCAAGATGGGACTTTAGCATCACAAAGCACTATTCCAGACACTTCCATGGAGAAGGCGGGGATGATGGGGAAGTCAATGTGTTCTTGTTGGAGAAAGGGAGTGTCTCCTTAACACTCCCTGAAAGGGCTTTTCCTAAATGAGCTGCCATCCCTCCTCATCTCCCCAGGTTCAGTTCTGGAGGCTTGTATGGCAGGGAAAGGATGTTTCCTGCATACTGTTTCCCATGGCTACCCCCATTCAATGGTTCTTTCTGTTCTCACCCACACTTCACAATTATCTCGTATTTTGGATGTCTTACCTAAAATCCCTCCAAGGTAATGTGGCCACATTTAAGTCTCCATTGAGATGTGAATCATCCCACTTCCCTCCTACACATTTCTCTTCTGTGCCTTGAAGACCATTCACTTCTAGGCTACTATCAGGGAACTTTTCCATCCACCTCTTTTCTCCAGTTTCCATGGGGATCTCTTTAGTTTTTTGTGACCCGGTATGAAATCGCTGCCTTCAGGCTGTCACGGCTTCAGTGAATAAATTTGTTTTACTGGGTATCCTTGTCTTGTTTCAAATATGGGTTGCGGAGGAGTTCATCTTAATGGATGTAGTAACCAGATGTGGGTTTTTTACCAACGTAAGGGTAAGGGGCATATATTCACATCCTGAAAGTTGTTTTGGTTTTTGCATGCAGGAAAATACAAACTAAGACTGAAGAGTGTATTCAGGGTGGGAGATGTTCAAGTTTGTACTGGAGGTTCATTCTGTCCAGTGCAAGAAGGAAAAAATAGGCATTCAGATTGGGGGAAAAAACTTAAAACTCTTTATTCACAGACTACATGTAGAAAATTCTATCACTCTAAAAGAATACTTCTACAACTAATAATAACTGAGTTTAGCAAGGTTTCAGAATAAAAGATCAATACAAAAACAAATTGTGTATTTATACATTATCAGTGAACAAATGGAAATTGAAATTAAGAACAGCACAATTTAAAGTATCATTAGAAAATATGAAATACTTTCTATTTTCATAAATCTGATAAGACATGCAAAAGATCTGCACACTAAAAACTACAACAATGCAGAGAGAAATTAATGAAATAAATTGAGATATATACCTTGATCATGGGTCAGAAGACAATATTTTTAAGATGTCCATTCTTCCAAAATTCATCTCTACAGATTCAACCCATTCCTAATCAAAATCAGAAAGGCTTTCTTATAGAAATTGGCAGGAAGATTCTAATATTCATATCAAAATGCAAAGGATGTAGAAGAGCCAATAAAACTTATAAAAAGTGGTGACATCTGAAAAAACCCTGTGAATTGTACTGGTGTCATTGATTTAATTATAATAACCTTCAATTGTCTTTCAATGGTTTTAATCTATTTGTATTTTCTTATATTTATATTATTTCTATTGTATTTTTTCACAATATAAGGCATTCCCTGGGGTTCTGAATTTGGTTGGTTTAAGAAGTAGATTCCAATGCATTTGAATTTTTCGCTGATTACAGAAGTTCCTCCTGTTTGGAAGACAAAACATATCCAAATTTTAATATTATGATCATAGTCGTTAAGTAGTCTTAATAATTGGTTCTAAACAGAGGTGAATATATCTAAGTCCACAGAACAGCATAACATCCTAAATATATAAAATCAAATAGACATACTACTTGTCAATAAATCTTCAGAAATGGAACAATTATATGATGGGCAGGGGCCAGGTGACAGAAGGCCTGAGCTACTCCTTCAAGCATTTATTTTACTACTATCATAGTTGGCACATTTGCTTCTTTGCCATTCTCCTGGGATTACATTCCAGTTGTCAGAAGAGTGTGTGTGGGAAGTGGGATTTACCAGAACTCCCTTAGCTATCTCTTCTGACACCAGTGACTGATCACTGGTGAATTTCTTTCAGTTGTCAAGAAGTTGCCTTTCTTTATGTGGGTATGTGGGAGCACACATGCATGCGTCAAATGCACAAAGATTCATTTCTGGATTTATGACCCAGTGCTAATGCGGATCCCATTAATTTTGGCAGTGGAAAACAAACACTATATAATATTTATTGTATACATTAATGTATTTTTAAAATCAACATTTGGGAAAATTTGTCAACACCAAAATTGTCACTCCACTACTTTTAATTTATGCTTAACAAACAGTATACAAAAGCCAGTCCTATATATTTCATTGAAGTTATCAGGGAGCATGTGTTATAGGTCTCTGTTCATTTCATAGTAGTTGTCTGTTTTAAGAAAATCATTCACTTTTATATTTATATCCATGAAATATTGTTTTCAGCATTGTTATTAGAAAAAATGATAAAATAAGAACACTTGAATTTTCACAAATTTATAACTCCAAATTCATCACTAAACATTTTTCAACCTTCAGAAATATTTTGCTCACTCAATATACATGATGATGAGCTCATTCCAAATGCTTTATGTTAATTTACAATAGGGTTTTTATTTAGTAAAGTACATAGGAGCTTACAGAAACTACCATGGTTTAAGACATGAATCTTGAAAAATTATCTGTTTGTTATGTATACCTGCATTTATTAGATATGTTAGACTGTGTTCAAATATGAATAAGATATTAAGATATTAAGACTTAGGATAAGTTTTTACCCACTAGCATATTATTCAAATGATACAAAGAGAAGTAGAAAGAAAATGAAATGTTAGAAAAAAGAGCTAACATTCTGGAGAAGAAGGAAATGCTATAGGGAAAAAGTCAGATTTACAGAGAGACATGAAATATATGTAAGATATCTTAGTATAATTTCACAAATATAGTCTAATCCAGTAAAACTAAATATGTGGTCTGTGTATGAGCAAAATCAGCATTGCCTGGGAACTTGCTAAAAATACAAATTCTCAGGCTCCATATCAGATTTATTTAATCAGAAACTCTTGGGGATGGGTCCAGCGATCAGTGATTTATCAGCCTTCCCTTTGATTCTAATGCATGCCAGAGTTTGAAAACCACTGATCTAATCAATTAGTAAGCCAATAGTTATTGAATAATTTAGGTGCAAGGCATTAAATAGACACATGGGGAATAGAAGTATAAGATAGAGTTATTATTCTAAGCCAAACTCAGGAAATAAATGCAATACTTTCCCCAGCTCATCCTTGACATGTGACATGACTCCCAAGGATGAGCCTCCCTGGCACCAAGGGATTAATACCAAGCACCAGCCAGTGATGCATTTGGAAAAAGACCTTGACTGAAAAGGGGAAACATCAAATACAAAAGAGATTTTATGGTTAAGAGATTTCAAAATGAGTCAGGAGGTCATTCTAGAGGTTATATTTATGCATGTTTCAGGCAGATCTTACTAACTGCCACTGTGAACAAAGCTTCAAATAGGGTTGTTCCTAAAGGCTCTAGAACCATCTGGACGCTATAGGAAAGACATACAATCCCTTGAAATCAGTACCTTTTCAGTGGGCATTACCATGGAATATATGATAACCTATTTTCATACTGTAATAGAGAAAGACTCATTTATAATTTCCTTACAAATGATTCTTCTACCCTTTTTATTTGAGCTTATAATTAGCACTATACCCATTAAATATATGTGTTAGAGATTTAAAACTTCAGTCTGTTCATATGCTGGTTGAGCCCTGAATCTCAGAAGTGTTATGGCCAATACCTGCTCTCCAGTTCATCAGACTTCTCTAGGACAACTAGCAAAATGATGATGATGAACAACTCTTATCCCAAAAACAAAGAGCATCTACAAATGCAAGCAAAACAGTTCCTTCCATCAGCCCCAAAAGGTCCCCTCTCAATCTGAAGCAGAGCAGGCATCATCATCCCCAAATACTCAAGGTTGAAAAATGAGCAAACATAAGAAGGGAATGCAGCTATGGGCAAAGTAAACATATTAATATTGTAGTAATGGAAGAACATGTAACATTGATTTAAATATAGTGGTTACCAAAGGTCCTGAGGGGAGAGGAAGGCAACAATAGGTGGAGCATAGGACATTTTTAGGGCATTGGAATTAAGTATAAACCACAATGTAAACTATAGACCTTGGTTAGTAGCAATGCTTCAGTATTTATTCATCAATTGTAACAAATATACAGCACAATTGTAAGATGTTATTAATAGGGGAGGCTATAGGAGGGGGAGAGGTGGGTATATGTGAATCCCATGTACTTTTCATGTAACTTTTCTGTAATCTAAAACCTCTTTAAAAATAAAGTTTAATATTTTTTTCAAGAGAACACAGACAACTGCAAGGATATAGAATAAGAGGAACCAAGTGTCAAAAAAGGAACCTTACCACTCACACACACACACTCACACACACACACACACACACACAAACCTAGAGTAGAAAAAAAAAGCTAACCAACTGAATAAGCCAATCAAGATAAACAGATGCCTAGACATCAACAAAAAATTACAAGCTATGCTAAGAAACAAGAAGACATAGCCCAGTCTAATGAACAAACTGAAAAACAGAAGGAGATGCAAAACGTGGAACAACTAATAAGAGATGTCCAAACAAATATCATGAATCAACTTAATGAAGTGAAGGAAGAGATTAAGGATATTAAGAGGACACTGGGAGAACATACTGAAGAAATTGTAAACATACATCAAAAGATAACGGATCTGATGGTGATGAATGGCACAATGCAAGAAATAAAAAATACAATGGAAATACATAACAGCAGATTTGAACAGGCAGAGGAAAGAATCAGTGATGTCGAAGACAGCACATCTGAAATCAGACAGATAGTAGAACAGATAGATGAAAAGATAGAAAAAAATCCAAGAGGGAATCCTGGATGTGATGACAACAACAAACACACAAACATGCACATTATAGGCATCCCAGAGGGAGAAAAGAAGGAAAGGGGAGCAGAAGGAGTATTGGAGGAAATAATGGCTGAAAATTTCCCAACTCTTTTGAGGGACATGGACATACATGTCCAGGAAACTCATCACACCCTAAACAGTATAAATCCTAACAGGCCTTCCCCAAGATATATACTTATGAAATTGTCCAATGCTCAAGACAAAGAGAGAATACAGAAAGCAGCAAAAGAAAAGAAATCCATCATGTACAAGGGAAGCTTGATAAGATTAAGTGTTGATTTCTCATCTGAAACCATGGAGGCAAGAAGGCAGTGGTATGACATAGTTAAGGTCCTAAAAGAAAAAAACTGTCAGCCAATAATTCTGTATCCAGCAAAGCTAGCATTCAAAAATGAAAGAGAGTTCAAAACATTCACAGATAAACAGAAATTAAGAGAGTTTGTCAACATGAAGCCTGTCCTTCAAGAAATGCTAAAGGGACTTCTGCAGGTTGAAAGGAAAAAACAGGAGAGAAAAGGTTGTAGTAGAGTTTAGGAATGAAGGCTATTGGTAAGAATAACTAAATAGATTTTAAAAAGAAATAAAAACAAGATATGACATATATAAACCTAAAGAAAAAATGACAAATGTAAGAACTGCCTTGACTGAAAGAACATTGAATGTTAATGGATTAAACTCTCCGATCAAGAGACACAGATTAGCAGAATGGATAAGGAAATATGGCCCATCTATAGGCTGTCTACAAGAAACTCACCTTAGACCCAGGGATACAAGGAGGTTGCAAGGAAAAGGTTGGAAAACTCTTCTACATGCAAACAATAACCAAAAAAGGGTAGGAGTAGCTATACTAATATCAGACAAAATAGAATTTAAATGCAAAACTATTGTAAGAGACAAAGACAGAATATATATATTAATAAAAGGTGTAATCTCTCAAGAAGAAAAAACAATAATAAGCATGTATGCACCTAACCAGGGCACCTCAAAATACATGAGGCAAACATTGGAAAAACTAAGGGAGAAATAGATGCTTCTACAATTATAGTGGACTTTAATACACCATTATCACCATTAAACAGAACATCTCAACAGAGGTTCAGTAAAGAAACAGAACTTGAATAATACGTTAGAGGATCTAGACATAATAGACATATACAGAACATTACACCCAAATACAGCAGGATATACATTCTTCTCGAGTGCACATCAATCATTTTGCAGGGTAGACAACATGTTAGGCCACAGAACAACTTTCAATGAATTCAGAAAGATTGAAATTATACAAAGTAATTTCTCTGACCACAATGGAATGAAGCTGGAAATCAGTAAGGGGCAGAAAACCAGATTAGGCACAAATATATGGAAGTTTAACAACATATTCTTAGACAATCAGTGGGTCAAGGAGGAAACTGAAAAAGAAATCAGTAACTACCTTGAAATGAATGAAAATGACAACACAACATATCGGATGCAGCAGAGGCAGTGATGAGAGGGAAATTTATAGCCATAAATTCCCATATTGAAAAAGAAGGAAGAGCTAAAATCAAAGACCTAACTGTACACCTGGAGGAATTGGAAAAAGAGAAAAAGAACAACAAACTAATCCTAAAGCAAGTAGAAAGAAGGAAATAACAAATATTAGACCAGAGCTAAATGAAATTGAAAATAAGAAAGCACTAGAAAAAATTAACAAAACCAAAAACTGGCTTTTGGAGAAGATTAATAAAATTGACAAACCCTTAGCTAGACTAACAAAGAAAAAAAAAGAGAATATGCAAATACATAAAACAAAAAACAAGGAAGGCGATATCACCACTGATCCCACAGAAATAAAGAGTATCATAAGAGGAGACTTTGAAAAATTGTATGCCAACAAGATGGATAACTTAGATGAAATGGACAAATTTGTAGAAATACACAAGCAGCCTACACTGATGATAGAAAAAATTGATTAAACTCAACAGACCAATCACAAATAAAGAGATTGAATTAGTCATCAAAAACCTCCTAACTAAGAAGACCCCAGGACCAGGTGGCTTCACAGGGGAAATCTACCCATCATTCTGGAAAGAACTAACACCAATTCTGTTTAAACTCTTCCATAAAAATGAAAGTGGAGGGAACATTGCCTAACTCATTCTCTGCCAACATTACCATAATACCAAAGCCACATAAAGATGCCACAAAAAAAGAACACTACAGAACCAGGATACTAAAATCCTCAACAAAATACTTGTCAATCATATGCAAAAACACATCAAATGAATTATACAACACGACCAAGTGGATTTCATCCCTGGTATGCAAGGATGGTTCAACATAAGAAAATCAATCAAGGTAATACACCACATTAACAGATTGGAAGAAAAAAATTCACATGATCATCTCTATTGATGCAGAAGAAGCATTTGACAAAGCACAGCACACTTTCTTGAAAACACTTCAAAAGACAGGAATAGAAGGAAACTTCCTCAACATGATAAAGGGTATAAATGAAAAACCCACAGCTAATATCATATTCAATGGTGAAATTCTAAAGGCTTTCCTTCTAAGATCTGGAACAAGACAAGGATACCCACTGTCACCACTCTTATTTAATGTTGTGTTAGAAATACTTGTTCGAGCATTTAGGCAAGAAAAAGATTTTTTTTAAGGCATCCAAATTGGAAAGGGAGAAATAAAAATTTTGCTATTTGCAGATGACATGAACCTATACATAGAAAGCACTGAAAAAACAGCAACAAAGATTCTAGAGCTGATAAACGAGTTCAGGAAAGTGTCATAATATAAGATCAATACACAAAAATCAGTAGCATTTCTGTACACCAATAATGAGAAATTTGAGGAGGAAATCAAGAAAAAAATTCCATTTACAATAGCAACTAAAAGAATAAAATAACTAGAAATAGATGTACCTAAAGATGTAAAGAATTTGTACTCAGACAACTTTACAACATTGTTAAAGGAAATCAAAGAAGATCTAAATAAAAGGAAGAACATTGGGGTCGGATGTGGCTCAACTGGTTGGGCGTCCGTCTCCCATATGGAGGGACCCGGGTTCGATCCCCGGGACCTCCCGGTAAAAAAAAAAAAAGGAAGAACATTCTCTGTTCATGGATTGGAAGACTAAACATCATTAAGATGTCTGTCATACCCAAATTGATTTACAGATTTAATGTAATCCCAATAAAAATTAAAACAGCATTTTTTACTAAATTGGAAAAGCTAATTATGAAATTTATTTGGAAGGGCAAGGGGACTTGAATAGCCAAAGACATATTGAAAAAGAAAAACAAAATCGAAGGAATTACACCACCTGACTTTAAAGCATACTACAAAGCTACAGTGGTCAAAACTGCATGGTATTGGTACAAGGACAGACATACTGACCAATGGAACAGAATTGAGAGTTCTGATATAGATCCTTGCATATATGGTCAACTGATATTCGACAAGGCCACTAAGCCCACTCAACTGGGAGAGAATGACCTTTTCAATAAATGTTGCTTGGAGAACTGGATATCCACATCCAAAAAGAATGAGAGAGGATCACCATCTCATGCCCTATACAAAAATTAGCTCAAGGTAGATCAAAATCTAAATATAAAAGCCAAGACCATAAAGCTCCTAGAAGATAATGTAGGGAAGCATCTACGAGATCTTGCAGTAGGAAATGGTTTCATAAACTTTACACCCAAAGTGCCAGTAATGAAAGAAAAAATAGATAAATGAGACCTCCTCAAAATTGAAAACTTTTTCACTTCAAAGTAGTTTGTCAAGAAAGTGAAAAGGCAGCCTACTCAATGGGAGTAGATATTTGGTAACCATCTATCCAACAAGGGCCTAATATCCAGCATATATAAAGAAATCCTACATCTCGAAAATAAAAAGACAAACGATCCATTTTTAAAATGTGCAAGAGATTTGAATAGACACTTCTCTAAAGAAGAAATACAAATGGCTAAAAAGCACATGAAAAGATGTTCAATATCACTAGCTATTAGGAAAATGCAAATCAAAACTACAATGAGATATCATCTTACACTTATTAGACTGACAGCTATTGAAAAAACAGAGGACTACAAGTGTTGGAGAGGATGTGGAGAAAAGGGAACACTTTTCCACTGCTGGTGGGAATGTAGAATGGTGCAGCCATTGTGGAGGATAGTTTGGCAGTTCTTCAGAAGCTAACTATAAAACTGCCATATGATCTAGCAATCTCATGGCTGGGTATATACCCAGAAGAATTAAAAGCAGGAACAAGAACAGATATATGCACACCAATGTTCATAGAGGCATTATTCACTATTGCCAAAAGTTGGAAACAACCCAAATGTTCATCAACAGAAGAATGGATAAGCAAACTGTGATATATACATACAATGGAATATTACTCCGAAGTAAGAAGGAATGCACGGGATAACATGGATGAATCTTGAAGACCTTATGTTGAGTGATGGAAGCCAGTCACTGAAGGACAAATATTACATGACCTCACTGACATAGCTTAAGCAAATTGAGCAGACTCACAGAGCTAGAGTCTGGAAGATAGGTTAACAGGACACAAAAAGGGAGTAGAGGGTAGTGAGCTGATGCCCATATGGGCAAAATCCATGATAAGTTCAAAGGGTGTGGTTGGGCAGTGGATGGGCATGAGAGTGGTGCAGTGATGTGATTGGGTTTGGGGGTGCTAGTCTGTGAGGGGGAGTAGGGTACGGAGGTTGGGTTAGACTATCCATGGAACTGTGGGGAGTGTTGGAAGAAGAAGCAGGTGAACTCTGGGGATTTGTAGGTCTGGGGTTAAAACTACAATGTTGTCAATTTTCTTTTGGCAAATATGGCAGGGGACAGTTACTGGTGTGGGGCATCAGGTGGGGGTGTATATGCGAGATAGGGTACACCTGCGGCTTGCTTCTATGGAATATGTAAGTGTTCATCTTGTCATAGTATGTTGAGACCCACACAATAAACAAGAAAATATTAAACTTCCATCCTGGGGAGTCCTGCTATGTTCTCAATTAGAGGAATAAGAATCACTTGAGAACATAGGCAGTGCCTAATTAAAGAAAACAGACTGATATGTCAAACCCTCAATATTAGTGCCAGTAATTATGAATCTTAAGTGGGGGCATTGGAATTGTCCTGAATGATGCTGCAACGATGGATGGAAGCCATTATATATTTTGTCATAACTTACAAAATTATGCAGGACAGAGTGTAAACTATAATGTAAATTATAATCCATGCTTAGTGGCAATGCTCCAATATGTGTTCACCAATTATAACAAAGGCACCACACTAATGAAGGATATTGTTAATGTGGGAAAGTGTGAGAGGGGTAGGGAGTGGGGCATATGGGAATCCTCTATATTTTTTATGTAGCATTTATGTAATCTAAAGTATTTTTTAAAAATAAGGATTATTAATTTTTAAAAATTTGAAACTTAGTGGTTAGCATAGGTTCTGAGGGGAGGGGAAAGGAAGAATAGAATAGATGGAACATAAGGTATTTTTAGGGCATTAGAATTGTTCTGCATGATCTTGCAATAATGGATACAAGCCATTTGAAATTTTGTTAAAATCTATAATAATGTACAGTGCAAAATGTAAACCACAATGTAAACCATTGACCATGGTTAGTAGCAATGCTTCAATATTGTACATCAATTGTAACAAATGTACCATCTGCATGTAAAATGTTAATAATAGAAGAAAGTAGAAAGGGGGAAGGAGGTTGGGTATATGGGAATCCCCTGTATTTTCTATGTGACTTTTCTGTAACCTAAAGCTTCTTTGAAGATAAAAGGAAAAAAATAAGACACTGGAGGAATAGACAGAAGAATTGTCACTGTACATACAAGACAACAGATCTTACAGTGATGAAAGACACAATGTCTAAAAAAATTTTATATTCAATTCTATTTGTTATTTTTAAATTATTATTATTTCATTTTCTTATTAATTTTATTTGATTATTTTGTTGGCTTCATTTTTTAAGAGGTTTTGGATCACAGAAGGGTCACAACTGTGGCAGAGAAGGATCACTGGTGTGGGGTGTCGGTAATGGGAGTATGTGTGGGGAGGGTTGCACCTGGGGCCTGCTTCTAAGGCATATGAATATGTTAAAGTGTTCATGGGGCATTATCTCAGTGGGCGGAGATCCACATACTAACCCAAAGAATACTGTATTGAATTCCCATCTTGGGGAGTCCTGCTATGTTCTCTAATAGGATGGCAAGAGTCCTCTGAGTACAAGGGCAGTGCCTAGTGAAGGAGCACAGACCATTACACCAGACCCTTGATGTTGATGATTGTACTTATGAACCTTTACTTGTGAAATTGAAACTTAGCCTAGTATTATATATTGCCTAAGAGTTACCTCCTGAAAGCCTCCTTGTTGTTCAAACGTGGCCTCTCTCTAAGCCAAACTGAGCATATAAACTCATTACGTTCCCTCCGGTGTGGGACATGATTCCTGGGGATGAGCCTCCCGGAACCGAGGGATTATTACCAAGTGCCAACTAGCAATGCATCCAGAAAAAGACCTTAACCAAAACGTGGAAATATTAAATACAAAGGAGTTTTTATGGCTAAGAGATTTTAAAGAGAATCGGGAAGTCATTCCAGAGTTTACATTTATGCATGTGTCAGCAGGATCTCATTGCCTGCCACAGTAAACAGTACCTCAAACAGCCAGGCTCTTGAGGGCTCTAGAGACATGTAGACACTATAAACAGGGCAGAAAAGCTTAGGAATTCGGCACCCTGTTAATGCGCCTTACTTTGGAATTTATACTCCCCAGTGTAACAAAGTTAGACTCATTTATAGTTTCCCTACACATGAATCTTCTGCCCCTTTTATTTGAACCTATAATTAGCACTATACTTGTTAAGTATATGTCCCAGAGACTTAAATCTTCAGTCCATTAATGTGCTGGTTGAGCCCTGAATCTCAGCAGAGTAGCAACACTGACTCTCCAGTTCATTGGACGCACCCAGGACACCTAACAAGGAGACGATGATGGACAACGCCCATCCCAAGGAACAGAAAGTGTCTGCAACTGCAAGCAAGATAATTCCATCCATCTGCCCCATGGAAACTAAGCCCGTTCTCAATTAGAAAGAGAGTGGGCATCACCATCCCAAAACCCTCAAGACTGGGGAGTGAACATGGACTATAGCAGACTTATTATTATTCTATTATAGAGCTCTTATTATTCTAGCAATGGAGGAGCTTTTATCATTGATATAAAGGCAATGGCCACCAGAGGTTATGAGGGGAGGGAGAAGGAAGAATAGGTGTAATGTGGGGCATTTTCAGGACTTTGGAATTGTCCTGCATGACATTGCCATGACAAAATAAGAGGCCATTATACATTTTGTCATAACCTATATAATTGTGCAGGGCAGAGTTTAAATTATAATATAAACTATAGTCCACCGTAAGTAGCAATGCTTCAATATGTGTTCATCAATTGTAACGAATGTACCACACTAATGAAAGATGTTATTATGTGAGAAAGTGTGGGAGGGGGAGAGAGTAGTGCATTTGGGAATCACCTATATTTTTTATGTAACATTTATGTAATCTAAAGCTTCTTTAAAAATAAAAAACAATAAAAAATAAATAAATGCTTCTGAAGAAATGCCTAATATATTCTTCTTATCAACAGGTCAGTTAAAATGCAGCATTATCTAGCATATTTTTCTTTTCTTTTTGAAAAGGGTATTTTTATTATAAAGATAATATATGCTTTAATGGTTTCTTAGATTTTACACTCAAAGCATAAGCAACAACAACAAAAAAAACAGGTAAATTAAAATTTTTTAGGCATCAAAGGACTTTGTCGGTGAGAGGGTGTAGCTTAGTTGTTGAGTGCCTGCTTCCCATATACAAGATCTCAGGTTCATTCCCCAGTTCCTCCTAAAAAAAATTAAAATACAAATTTAAAAAAAGAACTTTGTCACAAAAGTGAAAAAAACAACCTACTCAATGGTAGAAAATATTTAGAAGCCATGCATCCAATAAGGTTTAATATCCAGAATATATAAAGAAGTCTTTGAACTCAACAACAAAAATATGAACAATTCAATTTAAAAATGGGCAAAAAACTTAAATAGACATTTCTCCAAAGAGGATATACAAATAGCAAAAGAGCACATGAAAAGATGCTCAACATCACTAGCTACTAGGTAAATTCAAATCAAAACCACAATGGAATATCATTTCACACCCACTAGAATGGCTATTAATTTAAAAACCTAAAATTACAAGTGTTGGAAAGGAGGTGGAGAAATAGTAACATTCATTCATTGCTGGTAGAAATGTAAAATGGTGCAGGCTGCTGTGGAAGACAGTTTGGCAGTTCCCCAAGAAGCTAAATATAGAATTAACATATGACCCAGCAATCCTGCTCCTAGGTATATACCTGGAAAAATTGAAAGCAGAGACTTGAACAGATATTTGCACACTGGTGCTCATAGCGATATTATTCACAATTGCCAAAAGATGGAAGCAAACCAAGTGTGCATCAATCAATTAATGGATAAACAAAATGTGGTATATACATATGATGGAATATTATTCAGCCATAAAAAGGAATGAAGTCCTAATGCATGCAACAACATGGATGAACCTTGAGAACATTATGCTGAGTGAAATAAGACAGACACAAAAGGACAAATATTGTATGATTTCACTAATAAGAACTAATTATAATAAGCAAACTCATAGTTTGAATCTAGAATAATAGTTAACAAGTGATAGATTGGAGGTACAGAATGCGGAGCTGATGCTCAATTTGTGCAGAATTTCTTTCTAGGTTGATTGTAAAGGTTTGGAAATGGAGAGTGGTGATGGTAGCACATTATCACGAGTGTAATTAATAGCACTGATTTATGTATGTGAAGGACATTGAAAGGGGAAGTTTTGGGTCATGCATGTTACTAGAATGAAAGTTAGAAGATAAAACATGGACTGTATAACACAGAGAACCCTGTTGTGGATGATGGACTAGGGTTAATAGGGCAAGTATAAGAATGATCTCTCATGAATTATAACAAATATATGACACTAATACAAAGTGTTAATAATAGGATGCTATATGGGAAAAATATACCTAATGTAAAGTATGGACTATAGTTAATAATACTATTTTAATATTCTTGCATCAATTGTACCAAAGGTACCACATTGCAAGGTATCAACAATAAGGGGGTATATGTGAATACTGTATTTTTTACATGATGCTTCTGTAAAATTACAACTTGTCTAATTTAAAAAATTAAAATAATTTTTTAAAAAGCATCATGCTAAGTGAAAGAAACAGACATGGAGTATTACATATTGTTTGATTCCATTTATATAAATTGTAAATATAAATAATTCTACAGGGAGCGTGTACTAGTTAGCCAAAGGGGTGCTGATGCATAATATCAGAAAGCTGTTGACTTTTATAAAGGGTATTTATTTGGGGTAGAAGCTTACAGTTACCAGGCCATAAAGCATAAATTACTTCCCTCACCAAAGTTTATTGCCATGTGTTGGAGCAAGATGGTTGCCGACATCTGTGAGGGTTCAGGCTTCCTGAGTTACTCTCTTTCCGGGCTCAGCTACTCTGCTATCTCCACAAGGCCAGCTGTAGACTATCAGGTGAATGGCTTGTTTCTCTTCCTAGGGCCTTTTCTCTTTCCTTATGACCAAGCTCCTCTGTGTGCTTACTTCTCAGGGCTCCAGCTCAAAAACTCCAGCCTCCCTTCTCTGCAGTGTGGTTTCTCTGTGAGTCCCCACCCACCAAGGGGGTAGGGATGCAACGTCCTACTGATGTGGTCCAATCAAAGCCTTAATCATTATTTAATCAAGTAAAAGTAAAACCTCTGAATCCAATACACTCTAATATGCCCAGAGGAAAAGACCAGTTTACAAACATAATCCAATATTACTTTTTGGAATTCATCAATAATATCAAACTGCTACAGAGCGGATGTGACTCAAGCATTGGGTGCCCACCTCCCACATGGGACGTCCCAGGTTCGGTTCTCGGTGCCTCCTAAAGAAGACAAGCAGATGCCGCAACCAGGAGACACCGCAATGAACAGATGCTGGAGCCAGCAGATACTGCAGCCAGCAGGGAGCGGATATGGCTCAGGTGGTTGGGCACTCACCTCCCACATGGGAGGTCCCAGGTTCAGTTTCCAGTGCCTTCTAGAGAAAAACAAGCAGACACAGTGAGCAGACACAGCGAGCAGACAATGAGCAGCCAGACAAGAAAGCCATCTCGGGCAGGGGCAGGATTAAAAAAAAAAAATCTAAAAAATAAATAAATAAATCTACAGAGACAGAAATGGATTAGTGGTTATGTAAGGCTAGGGAAAGATAGAGGGATTGAGAGGTAACTGTTAAGGGGAATGGGGTTTTTCTTTTTGGAGTAATGAAAATGCTCTAAAATTGATTGTGGTGTTGAATGCACAGCTCTGTGAATATACTAAAAGCCATTGATTGTACACTTTGGATGTCTTGTATGGTATATGAATATATCTCAATAAAACTGCTTTTTATAAAGAAAAATGTAATGTATACTTATTGCAAAAAAAATTCAAACAATTCAGAAATATATAAAGCAGTGTAAAAATAACATCTCCCTCGCTCTATCTCATTCGATGTTAAGAGTTTGGTATATACCCTTCTAGATGTATATAGTATCTTAGTTTTCCTGAGCTGCTATCACAAATACCACAATCTGGTTTTGGCTTAAACAACAGGAATTTATGGGCGCATGGTTTCGAATGCTAGAAGGCTTGCTTCCTCCTAGGTTTGGTAGCATCCTGATGCTGGCTTGCAGCAATCTTTGGGGTTCCTTGGCTTACATCTCTGCCTCATATCACTTGGCAATGTCCTCTCCTTTCTCTTCTGGCTTCCCACTCACTTCCTGCTTCCCGCTCCTCCTCATGGCTTTCTCTCAGTCTGGCTTCTGGTTTCTTTCTCTTTAAAAGGCCTTCAGTAATCCAAATTAAGGCCCAACCTCATTCATTTGGGCCACACCTTAATTTAAAATAATATCTTCAGGTCATAGGGTAGATAGGTCACACCCACAAGATAGTAGATTAAGATTAAGAACATGTCCAAATTGAGGAATATAACTCAATCCAACACAATATGTAGTGGATATCTCCACCAATGTCAAGCCCCTCTGAAGAGCAAATAACAGGAATTTACCTACACCACTGTCTTAGTTTGCCAGGACTGCTATAACAAATACCACAGACCAGTTGGTTTAAACAACAGGAATTTATCATCTCAGATTTGGAGGCAAGAAATCCAAAATCGTGGCTTCAACAGACAATTCTTTCTCAGAACTCTGTAGCATTCTTTTGGAGGCTTGTCAGCAATCCATAACTCAATCTTTGCCTCCTTCACATGATCGCCTGTCTCCTTCTGTCACCTACTCCTGTAACCAAATTTCCTCTGCTTATAAAGACTCCAGTCATTTTATATTAAGGCCACCCTGATTTGGACTGGCCTCATTTTAACAGGATCTTCAAAGATTCTATTTAAAAATGGGTTCATATCCTTAGTACCAGAGATTAGGACATGAACATGTCTTTGCGGGGGACATGATTCAATCCATAACAACCATTATCACCCTTCTTTTGGGGAGCTTACTAGAGTCTTGTGTATTGCCAAGGCGAAGTATCCATAAGGAACAGTTTGGATGGGACCCAGAAAAGCATAGGGCCTCTTTCTGCTGGCTAAGCAACAGAGTAGACCACAGGCAACTCTTAAAGGAAAGTTATGTCCAACAGCAAAGAAAAGAGGTGATACGACTCTCAGTATTAGTTAAGGACTCCCTTGACTTGTAGTGAATGTTTTCTGGCATAGATTCAGCTTTCTTTTGACTCCCTGACAGTGAACATTATTAGGGTACTTGGTGTCTCTCAATGCTGATTTCTTTCTATCCTCCGTATCCCCCTAGGTTCCGTCTTTTTGTGTCTAGCTTATAACTACTTCCAAGGACTTGTCCTTTACCCACCCCTGCCCACCTCCACCCCCACCCCCCCACTCCCACATCCTCCTGCCTAATCTAATGTCTCCTGGCCTGGAGGTGGAGTGGGTAGAAGGAGAGTTCTTTCTCCTTCTATTTTCTTTGTAATCTTTGTATTGTCACAAACTCTATGTTCTGCCTTCATGAGGGTCTTCCTTTTTGTTTTTCCACAGACTAGTTTGGAAGTAAAAACCAAATGAAATAAAACAACACAAAAAAATTAATGTGTACATTAATTCTTTCCCTGTTTATTCTTGTTATAACTATGCCAATTCTCTCCTTCAAGCCATGCAGATGCTGCTGACTGATTTAGGGGAAGGATCGGGATGCTCAGGGAATGAAATAAAGAAGGAAAAAACATGAGGATGAAGTTCAAGATAGTAACAATATATTTAAATGCAGGTATATTTTCTCAATACAAATATTATCATATCAAATATGCTATTCTGCAATCTGTTTTTATTATTTAGTGTAGCGCTGACATCATTTCAAGCCACTATATATTATAGAAATGTTTCATAATATTAACATATTATTCCACTGTGTAGATAATACTAATATAGTTCACCAGTCTCCTATTGATGGATACAATTAAAGAAAAATACCTTGCACCTGAGTAGCACTTTTTTTTTTTAAAGATTTTATTTATTTATTAATTTATTCCCCCCTTGCTGCTTGTGCTCGCTGGGTCAGCCAACCACGCCGTGCGGGCGGGCCTGCCCTCACCAGGAGACCCCGGGAACCGAACCTGGGGCCTCCCATATGGTAAACGGGAGCCCTACTGATTGAGCCACAGCCGCTTCCCAGTAGCACTTATTTTTGTAGGAAAAATTCCTGAAAGTGAAAATGTTGGGTCATAGGGTAGGTACTATTTAAATTTGATAAATAGAATGGAAAAAATATACCAAGTGTAAGCAGTGGACCATAGTTGGTAGTAGTGTTTTAAAGATGTTCTTTCACAATCTTTAGCAAATGTTCCACAACAATGCAAGGTGTTGGTGGAAGGATAATGTATGGAAATTGTGCACATTATGCCTGATTGTTTTGTAAGCTCACAAGTTTTCTAATAAAATATATATTTTTTAAAGAAAAAAATTGATAGGTAATGTTAAATTACCAGAAAGATTGTACCCATCTATACTTTCATAAACTGTATCATATCTATACATCACCTCTATATTGCAATTATTTTCTAGTCTGACATTTGTATTTTAGCATTACTTAAAGAGTCTTTTGCAAAAAAAAAGTAAAGAAAAATCCTCTTCCCACCCACTAGAAGGACTACAATTAAAATGAAAAATGACAAGTGTTGGGGGGGATGTGGAGACAGACATAGGAACACTCATTCACTGCTGGTGGGACTATAAAATGGCACAGGCTGCCACTGTGGAAGACAGTTTGGTGGTTCCTTAAGAAGCTAAGTATAGAATTACACCAATGTTCACAGCGACTTTATTTACAACTGCCACCTGATGTAAAGAGGGATGGTTCATTAAAAAAAAGTCTTTTGTTATGCAGAGATTCATTAATTTATTCAACAAATGTTCATTGAGAACCTACTATGTATCAGTCACTGTTCTGAGTCATAGGGATACAATGGCGAACAAGACAGCCAAGGTCCCTATTTTCATAGAACGTAATTCTATAGGAGAAGTCATAAAATGAACAAGTAAACAAGAGATGTACACGCTGTATTTGTACAATAATGAGCATAAACAGGGTGACAAATAAAGAGGAATAAGACAGAATGGTAAGTTAAGGCCTGTGATGGTTAATTTCATGTGCAAACTTGGTTAGGTTATGGTGTCCAGTTGTTTGGTCAAACATTGATCTAGTTGCTGTTGTGGAGGTATTTCGTAGATGGTATGAGCATCTACAAACAGTTGACTTTAAGTAAAGGAAATTACCCTCAGCAATGTGGGTGGGCCTCATCCAATCAGTTGGTGCTCTTAAAAGGGAGAACTGAGGGTTTCAAGAATCAGAAGCAATTTTATTTCAAGACTACACCCACCACTCCTCCATAGCCTCCCTTAAAGACTCAGACACTAAAACTTTAACATCACTCCTCTCGGAATTTACAGCCTCTGAACCTCTCTGTACAGAATCCAGACTTGCCAACCCCCACAATCGTGTGAGCTAAGCCCTTAAAATAATTCTCTTCTCTCTTTATATATATAAAAGGATGTAGGTGTATACAAATATACATATACACACATACACACATACACATACACATACATATACATATATGCTATTTCTGTTGGTTCTGTTTCTCTGGAGAATTCTTGCTAATACAAGGCCTTATGGAAGGATGACATTGGAGATAAGACCTGAAAGATAAATGTGAGACAGGCAAGCAAAAACACAGGGTCAGTAGAGGGGTTTGGGGGTTAGGGAAAAGTTGGGGATGGGACACAGCAAACCAAAGGTAGGAAAGGGTTTGATGTGTTCAAGGACTGAGAGAAAAGCATAGTACTAGACCTTAGTGAGGAACAGGGAATATGATATAAATGAGGTTGAAGAGGAAGGTAGGGAACAGTGCATGCAAACCCTCATTTTATTTCAAGAACAACAGAGCCATAAGAGTTTTACTATGGAGTGGCATGACTTGATTTGACTGCAATTGTCAAGATCAGAGATTATTGTGCTTTAGAGTAAGGTGATAGCCATGGAAAGGGAATATAGTGGGAAGAGCAATATTTAGGCAATCCAATCTGCTATTCTGTCCTCTTCTGGTACATACACACTCCCATAACATATCTTTACCTTCACCTGTTCTTCTCTCATCCTTTCTAGCATCAAGTAAGGAGGTGTCTTCTCTTTTGTAAGATCAACCTCTCAAGACACATCAAAAATCACCTATTAAAAGAAGACTTTCTTGAACCTTTTCTTTTTGACTGTGCTAAGCGTCACTTTCCTGTGCCACTATAATAATGTGTGCAAACCCCTATCAAGGCATTTAACATGTTATATTTTAATTATGTCCACTCACCTTAATTCTCTATTAGACTATAAGCTCCATGAGGTAAGTGATTATATCTTATTCATCTCTGTAATACAGTGCCTGGCTCAGTATCTAGCACTAGTAGGTACTTAATTATTCTTGAACTGCAGGAATGGATATTAAATTTTACATATGGCCTCTGTAGAAATACTAATTTATTTTAATCTGTTGATGTTATATATAAATTTTGTTTTAAAAAAACAACTTTGTATTCCTGAAATAAGCTCTATGTAGTTATGATAGATTGCTATTTCCATGCAATATCAAATTTTTTCTGCTAGTATTTTATAGGATTATCTTTCATCTACATTTATGATTTAATTTGGTATACCTTGTTCACATTTAGGGACCAGGGTTAGCTGACTATAAAATATATTTAGTAGTATTGTCTTTGGGGTTTTTGACTTCAAATGGCAGAAATTGATCTTGTCAATATAAATATAAAGGAGTTTATTGGAAGAATGCTGGATAGCTCACAGAATGCAGAGGAAGATTGTAGATGTAGGATCAGTATGAAGACAGTAACCATGGGAGGATTGGGGTCAGCACTACAGCCTAAATCTTGCCATTGGCACAGTCTGATGCACACACTGATGTTATTGATACCAATGGATAATGGATACCAATTAATAATGGATATTATCACCAATATCCACTATCCTGCTACTTTGCTTTAAATTCCAAGTACCTGGAAGGAGACTCTGATGGGTTGAACCTAGGCCGTGTACATATACCCTGGGGACTAGAGGCAGAGAAAGTGAGTTTCTGGTTTTTAATTTCTACAGTGGAAGGCAAACCCTGCCTTCTCCCAATACTTACATTGTGGGAAATTCCTCAAGCATATAAAGGATATTCAAAGACTAGACAGCTACAAAACATACCCAGGAAACCCCCCAAAAAGCAAAATTAAAATTAAAATCCAGGGAATGGATTGGCTCAAGTGGTTGAGCTCCCACCTCCCACGTGGGAGTTCCAGGGCTAAGGTTCCAGGTGCCTCCCGAAAAAAACAGAAACAAACAAGAAAATAAAAAAAAAAAGCAACTCAGGAAAGCCAATGTGGCTCAGTAGTTTAGCACCGGCTTCCTACATACACCGTCCCGGGTTCAATCCCTGGCCCCTGGTACCTCAAAAAAAATTAAAATCCACTATAGATGATTTTACTCATTTTGATGAACTTGAACAGACTATATTGTATGGGGATGTGCCTGTAAAACTGTTAAGGCCCAGAGCATTTTCCAGGAGAAATTCTAGGATAGTTATGTTTTTGTTTTGTTATGGTTATTGCTCTTCTCAAATTGTCTATATATTTTCTTCTTTAAAAAATACTTTCTAAATGTAAAATAAACTATAAACACATGTAAAATGCAAATAATTTAGACATAGAGTAAAAAAGTGAAAGTTTCTCTTTTCCTCTCCCTGAGTTAAGGACTCAATAGTCATTTCTCTATGCATTTGCATTTACATGTATACATAATTTTGTCTGTACAAAAACTACACCATCCTTAACATTACTTTGATTTTTTTTCCCTTAACAACATATCAAGGTCATTTTCCTATACCATTATATAAAGAGACAATACATTCTTTTTAAGGGGTTTATGCTAGTCCATTTTATGGATTACCATATTATATTTAGCCAATAATCTATTCACAGACATTTTGGTTTCCAATTTCTACTTTTTTTCAGAGAAATTGTGGGTTTACAGAAAAATCACGCATAAAATACAAGCTTTCCATATACTACCCAATTAATAATACCTTGCATTGGTGTGGTATATTTATTACAATTGAAGAAGGCACATTTTTATAATTGTACTCTTAACTATAGTCTATAATTTAACATAGGGTTCACTGTGTTGTAGAGTTCAATGGATTTTTTTATTTTATTGTAGTAACATATATACAACCAAAAATTTCCCATTAACCATATTCAAACATATAATTCTGTGCTTTTAATTACATTCACAATGTTGTGCCACCATCCATTAGCAAAACATTTTCATCATCCCGAAAAGAAACACTATATTTTTAGCATTGACTCCTTAATCCCTACCCTTACCCCATCCCCTGATACCCTATAGCCTAGATTCTGACTCAAAGTGTTTGCTTATTCTAATTGTTTCAAATCAGTGATATCATACATTATTTGTCCTTTTGTGTCTTGCTAATTTCATTCAACCTGATGTCTTCAAGTTTCATCCATATTGTAGCATATGTAAGAATTTCATTCCATTTTAGGGCTGAATAATATTCCATTGTATGTACATACCACATTTTGTTTACCCATTCATCAGCTGATGGACACTGGGGTTGCTTCTATCCTTTGGCAATTGTGAGTAATGCCGTTATGAACATCGGTGTGCAGATGTCTGTTTGTGTTTCTGCTCTCAGTTCTTCTGGGTATATAACTAGCAATGGTATTGGCAGGTCCCATGGCAAGTCTATATTCAACTAACTTAGGAGCTGCCAAACAGTCTTCCACAGTGGCTGCACCATTCTACATTCATTCTTCTTATTGAAGATGGCTTTGGCTATTTGGGGCCCCTTACCTTTCCATATAAATTTGATGATTGGCTTTTCCATTGCTGCAAAATGTTTGTTGGAATTTTTATTGGTATTGCATTGAACCGGTAAATTGCTTTGGGTAGAACTGACATCTTAACAATACTAAGTCTTTCAATCCATAAAACACAGAATGTCATTTCACTTATTTAGGTCATCTTTGTTTTGTTTTAGCAGTGTTTTGTAGTTTTATCTGTACAAGTCCATTATATCCTTAGTTAGATAAATTGCTAGATATTTGATTCTTTGTGTCACTGTTTTAAATGGAATTTTTTCTTGATTTCTTCTTCCAATAGTTCATTACTGGTGTATAAAAACACCACTGATTTTTGAGTGTTGATTTTGTAACCCTGCCACTTTGATGAATTCATCTATTAACTCTAAGAGATTCTATGTGGATTTTCTGCATATAGGATCATGCCATCTGCAAAAAAGGGAATGTTTTACTTCTTCCTTTCCAATTTGGATACTTATTATTATTATTATTATTATTATTATTATTATTATTATTATTATTATTTTGCCTAATTGCTCTAGCAAGACTTCCAGTAAAATGTTGAATAACAGTGGTAACAGTGAGGATCCTTGTCTTGTTCCTGATCTTAGAGGGAATGCTTTCAATTTTTCACCATTAAGTAGGATGTTAGCAGTGGGTTTCTCATATGTGCTCTTTTGCATGTTAAGGAAGTCTCCTTCTTTTCCCAGGATCCTAAGTGTTTTTATCAAGAAAGGGAGCTAGGTTTTGTCAAATGCCTTTTTTACATCAATTGACTTGATCATATAGATTTTTCCTTCATTCAGTTAATATGGTTTATTACAGAAATTGATTTTTTTATGTTGAGCCACCCTTGCAATACCTTGGATAAATCCTCCTTGATTATAATGTATAATTCTTTTAATGTGCTGTTGGATTCCTTTTGCTAGTATTGTGTTGAGGATTATTGCATCTGTGTTCATAAGGAATATTGGTTTTTAATTTTCTTTTCTTGTAGAATCTTTCTTGTAATATCTGGCTTTGGTATGAGGGTGATGTTAGCCTCATAGAATGAATTAGGGAGTGTTCCCTTTTCTTCAATATTTTGGAAGAGTTTGAGCAACATTGGTGTTAATTCTTCTTGGAATGATTGGTAAAATTTCCCTATGAAGCCATCTGGACCTAGACTTTTCTTTGTTGGGAGGTTTTTGATTACTGATTCAATCTCTTTACTAGTTATTGGTTTGTAGAGATCTTCTTTCTCTTATTGAGTCAGTACAGGTAGCTTGTGTATTTCTAGGAACTTGTCCATTTCATCTAGGTTATCTAATTTATTGTCATACCATCATTCATAGTGTCTTCTTATAGTCATTTGGGCAAATAATTGGAAAGAAATAACAATAACAGATTGAATCTGACTTACTTTATTTTTTTAGATAAAAATTTTTAAATATATTTTAAATTTATTTTTTAAAGATACTTAGATTACATAAAATGTTACATTGAAAAATATAAAGGATTCCCATATGCCCTACTCCCCACACGTCCCACCTTTCCCCACATTAACCGCTTCTTTCATTAGTGTGGTACATTCATTGCAATTGATGAACACATTTTGGAGCATTGCCACTAAGCATGATCTATAGTTTACATTGTAGTTTACACTCTTTCCCACTAAATTCTGTAGTCTATGGCAGGATATATAATGGCCTGTATCTGTCACAACAATGTCATCCAAGTCAATTCCAAGTCCTGAAAATGCCCCCATATTACACCTCTTTTTCCCTGTCCCTGACTTCAGCACCTCCAGTGGCCACTGTCTCCACATCAATGATATAATTTCTTTCATTGCTAGAATCACAATAAGTCTATAGTAGAATACCAGTAAGTCTACTCTAGTCCATATTTTATTCCCCAATCCTGAGGATTCTGAGATAGTGATGCCCACTCCACCTCTAATTGAGAGGGGGCTTTGATCCCATATGGCTGATGGATGGACTCTCTTGCTTGCAGTTGTAGACTCTCTCGGTTCCTTGGTGTGATGGTTGTCCATCCTCACCTCCTTGTTAGTAGTCTTGAGTGAGTCCAATGAACTGGAGAGTAGGTGTGGCAACTCCGCTGAGGCCCAGGGCCCAGCTGGCACATGGACAGCCCAGAGAATCTGACTTAGTTTAATAGCTCCTTCCCTACCCACAAGTAAGGCCACAGAAGCCTCACAAAAAGCTCGCTGCCTCTAGATTCTAACCCTTATAGGTAATCTTTCCTGGATCCCTCTTCTTATCCTGCTTCTCAATGTATTTCCTCCATCTTGGCAGCCCTCTGATTGCAGTCACATTGCTTAACTCTTGCTTTTTACTTCTCCCTACCCTTTTGACTAGGCATATTATATGGATTACTTGGTTTTCCATACCAGCTTTACTTCCATGGCTCCATGTTTTGCAGGCCACAGGCAAAACCCACTCCTCCTCCATGACCAGCCATAGCTTAAAGGAGAATCTTCAGCTTGAAGATTCTAAGAGATAGCAAAAATTCCGAAGTGTACAAATATGCAAGAGATTTGAGAAAGGAAATAACTACTTGTCTTCTCTCCTGCTCCCTGATTTACACAGAACTAACACTGACTATACCACTAGACTATAATGCAAAAAATGGCCCCTCAACCTCCTGCCAATATTCTCCAATTTGGGACCCAGAACCTGAGAAGTTTCATGTGCAGCCATCACTAAGTACTATCACTGAAATCTCCATCTTTTGGATGCTAGTTTATTTACTATTTGTGGGTTGCTATGGATTGAATGGTGTCCCCCCCACCCCAAAAGCTATGTTGAAGTTTTATGTCTCAGTACCTTAAAATGTGACCTTATTTGGAAATAGGTTTATTAAAGTTAGAATTAAGAAAATTACAATGAAGTCATACTGTGGTAGGATGCGTCCTTAATCCAATATTATGGGTGTCCTTATAAGAAGAGGAAATTTGGACACAGACAAACAGACTGAGGTAGAGAATGCCCTGGATTTCCAACAAGCTACTGCCAGAAGTCAGGATAGAATCATGAAACAGACTCTTCCCTACAGGCTTCATAGGAAGCATAATCCTGCCGACAGCTTTTGATTTTTTACTTCTAGCCTCCAGAACTGTAAGACAATACATTTTTCTTGTGTTGATACAAGAAAGCCACCCAGTTTCTAATACTTTGTTATGACAGCCCTAGGAAACTAAGACAGGTATTTCTGGCTCCTGCACTAGGCTGAAAGTGCCTTCTGCAATTTACCCAATTTTGTTTTCCCCACATGACCCAGTAAAGTACTTTATACATATAAGTCCTCAATAATTTTGTAAAATGAAGAAGGAAATAAGAAACAGTCTATGGGGAAAAAAGCAGAGAACCAACAGTAGAGGGAAAAGATGACTACTAAAGAATTGTGTTTAAGTGCCAACTAGCAATGCATTTGGAAAAAGACCTTAACCAAAAAGGGGGAAAATTAAATACAAAAAAAAGTTTTTACAGCTAAGAGATTTCAAAGTGACTTGGGAGGTCAGTCCAGAGGTTACACTTATGCATGTCTCAGCTGGATCTCAATAACTGCCACAGTACACAAAGCCTCAAACAAGGGTTCTCCCGAGAGCTCTAGAGACATCTGGACACTATAGGCAAAGCACACAACCCCATGAAAACAGCACCCCGTCAGTGGACCTTACCTTGGACCACATGATAACCTATTTCCCAATGTAAGAGAGTTAGATTCATTCATAAATTTCCCTACACATGATTCTTCTACCCCTTTTATTTGAACCTATCTTTAACACTATGCCCATTAAATATATATCCCAGAGATGTGAATCTTTGTTTTTTTCATATGCTGGTTGAGCACTGCATCTCAGCAGAGTTGCAGCCAACACTTACTTTCCAGTTCATCAGACTATCCCAGGACAACTAACTAAATGATGATGATGGAAAACCCCATCTGAAAAAGCAGAGAGTATCTACAACTGCAAGCAAAACAGTTCCTTCCATCTGCCCCAAAAGATCTAAGACGCTCTTCAATCTGAAGCAGAGTGGGTGTCACCATCCCCAAATCCTTAATATTGAGGAATGAACAAATATAAAGGGAGAACGCAATCATGGACCAAAGTAGGCTTATTATTATACGAGTAATGGAAGAACTTGTAACAATGATATAAAAATAGTGGTTACCAGAGGTTCTTAGGGGAGTTGGAGGGAAGAAAAGGTGGAACATAGGGCATTTTTAGGGCATTGGAATTGTTCTGCATGATACTGCAATGATGGATACAGGCCATTATACATTTTGTCAAAACCTATAAAATTGTACAATGCAAAGTGTAAACCATAATGTAAACTATAGACCATGATTAGTAGCAATGTTTCCATATTTGTTCATCAATTGTAACAAATGTACCACACTAATGTAAGATGTTATTAATAGGGGAAAATGTGAGGGGGGAGGGGGTGGGGTATATGGGAATCCCCTACATTTTCTATGTAACTTTTCTGTAATCTAAAACTTCTTTAAAAATAAAGTTTAAAAAAGAATTGTGTTTACATAAATTGAGATGTGATAAATTTGATAAAGATTGGTCTAGGTTGGTTGGTTTTGATGGTGATAGAAAAATAATTATCAATAACTAAAGGTATAGGGGGGCGGATGTGGCTCAAATGGTTGGGTGTCCGTCTCCCATATGGAGGGACCTGGGTTCGATCCCCGGGACCTCCTGGTAAAATAAAAAAATAACTAAAGTTATACCTAATTTTATTGTGATTCAATTTATTGCACTTCAGTTTTTTATGCTTTGCACATATTGCTTTTTTACAAATTGAAGGTTTTTGGCAACTCAGCATTGAGCAAGCTGCATTGGCACCATTTTGCCAACAGCATGTGCTCACTTCGTGATTCTATATCACATTTCGTTAGTTTTCACAAAATTTCAAACTTTTTCATTATTATTATATCTGTTATGGTGATCTCTGCTCAGTGATCTTTGATGTTACTATTGTAATTGTGTTGGGGTGCCATGAACCCTGCCCATATAAAACAGCAAATTTATTTCATAAATGTTGTGTGTATTTTGACTGCTCCACTGACCAACCATTCCCTAGTCTCTCTCCCTCCTCCTCCTCCCTGTTCCCTGAGACACAACAAAATTGAAATTAGCCCAGTTAATAACCTTACAATAGCCTCTAAATGTTCAAGTGAAAGGAAGAGTTGCACGTCTCTCTCTTTAGATCAAAAGTTAGAATTGAATAAGCTTAGTGAAGAAGGCATGTAGATGCAGCAAACTTCATTGTTGTCTTATCTTAAGAAATTGTCACAGCAGAGCAGCTGTAGCTCAGTGGTTGGGCACCTGCTTCTCATGTACAAGGTCCCAGGTTCAATCCCCAGTACCTACTTAAAAGAGAGAGAGAGAGAGAGAGAAAGAAATTGCCACAGCCACCCCAACCTTCAGCAACCACCACCCTGACCAATCAGCACCCATCAACATTGAGACAAGACCCACCACCAGCAAAGAGATTATGACTCATTGAAGACTCAAATGATGGTTAGCATTTTTAGCAATAAAGTATTTTTTAAAATTAAGGTAATTACAATTTTTCTTTAGACATAATGCTATTACACACTTAATAGACTAAAGCATAGTGTAAACATAACTTTTATATGCACTGGGAAGCGAAAAAATGCATGTGACTCACTTTGTTGCTGTGATCTAGAACTGAACCCACAATATATCAGAGGTATGCCTGCATAATATGTGTATAATCTAAGTTTCTTTAGACTGTACTGATGAGGCAATGCAGGTAGGGGTGTGTGGGGGGGGTCGGGTCCAATAGAGTCACAATAATATTAACGTCCAGTCAATCTCTGATCCACATTCACCAGCTTAATCTCTGGAATCCAAGGCCCCTCCCAACTTCTCCCTTCTTACTTAAAGGTTAGGGCCAGTTCAAGAAGTGGCTTACATGGTTTATGAATGGCCAGTAATGGTTTCTTCCTCTTTATAGCATTTTCCATTTTTGCCTCTGCTCCTCTAGACCTGTGCCCCAGTGGCAACTACTGCCTCTATTATACCTATGGATGTCAGCCATGATGCTATAGCCATCCATTCCATTCCAAAAGTCACTTCTGTCCTCACTTGTATATCAGTGTATTACTATGTCACAAAGAGGACTGACTTGTCCTTTCAAGTTCTTAGAAAGATTCTAGTGCTAGAGTTCTTTTATTTGACCTGCTATCTATCAGAGCCCACCACCACCACCCTGACCCCAGACCTCTAGCACAGCACAGATCTATGTGTGCCCTACTCAACCACTTGTTCCCCTGTAACATAGACCATTTTTCTCCAATCAAACCAGTTTACCTCAACAGTGTCTCAGAGTTAGTTCTTTCCCATCTGTTAAACTGAATTTTTGGTCAAAAGAGGGCTCTTATTCTTCCAAAGCTTGGGACAAAAGTCTTAGTGCGTGGGGCAAATGTGATGGTTAGGCTAATGTGTCAAATTGGACAGGTAATGGGGCCAGTTGTTTGGTCAGGCAAGCACTGGGCTAATTGTAATACATTAGCACTTCATGGACTTTAGTTATTTTATTTTTTAAAATATTTAGATTACATAAATGTTACACAAAAATATAGGGATTCCCATATGTCCCACCTTTCACACCTCCCACAACCTCCCACATAAGCATCCTTCATTACTGTAGCACATTAATTGCAAATGATAAACACATCCTGGGGCTTTGCCATTAAGCATGGACCATAGTTCACATTGTACACCACACTCTCTCCCACACAGTTCTGTAAGTTATATGATGATAAAAAATGGCCTATATCTGTCGTTGCAATGTCACTCAGGACAATTCCCAAGTCCCGAAAAAGCCCCTGTATTACAACTGCTTTTCCCTCTCCCTGCCCCCAGAGCCTCCAGTGGCCACTGGTTCCACATCAATGTTGTAAAATTCTTCCATTGCTTGAATCACAATACGTCTATAGTAGAATACAAGTAAGTCCACTCTAGTCCATAGCTGTCGCCCCTTTCCTGAGGAATCTGTGATGGTGATGTCCACTCCACCTCCAATTGAGAGGGGGCTTATATCCCATGGGGCAGATGGATGGGATTATCCTGCCTGCAGCTGCAGACTCTCCCCATTCCCTGGGATGGCCATTGCCCATCATCATCTCCTCACCAGTTGTCCTCGGTGAGTCAAATGAGCTGTAGAGTAGGAGTTGCTGCTCCACCGAGGTTTCAGGCCAAGCTGGCACATGGATAGCCCTAAAGACTCAAGTCCCTGGATGTACACATACAAACTCCAACACCAAGTATAGGGTTGAATATAAGGGACAGATGAGCCATGTGCAGGGAAGACATAGTTGAGTCCAACTCTGTCACTCTCAAGAGCACAAACTCCAAAGTAGGGCTCACTGGCAAGGCACCAAACTCCAGAGCTATCTGCCCTGACATAAGACCTAGGTGTCTCCAGAGCCCTCAGGAGCCCCACTATTTGGGGTGATATCCACTTTGGAATTCTATGAGATCATACTGAGATGTGCATAAGTGTTACCTCTGGGATGACCTCCTGACTCATTTTGAAGTCTCTTAGCCATAAAAACTCATTTGTCTTTAACTTTTCCCCCTTTTATTCAAGGTCTTTTTCCAGTCACATTGCAAGTTGGCACTTAATAGCAATCCCTTGGTGCCAGGGATGCTCATCCTTGGGTGTCATGACCCACGCTGTGAGGAAGGCAATGCATTCATATGCTGAGTTTGGCTTAGAGAGAGGCCACATTTGAGCAACAAGGAGGCTCTCAGGAGGCAACCCTTAGGCACCCCATAACAATAGGCTAAGTTTCAATTTCAAGAGCAAAGACTCATAAGGCTAGTCATCAAAATCAAGGGCTCATCAGTGGACCATCCTCCTTTGCCAGTCACTGCCCCTGGATTTGGGGGACTATTGCTGCTCCCTTAGAGAATGTGGCAGAGTTCTCCAGGATGGGAATTCAGTATTCTCTCGTTTATTGAGTGATTCTCCACCCACTGTGACAATGTCTTATAAACATTTGAACATTTTTATATACCTTATATTTATGTTCAGATGAACTTCCTCCCATGCACCCCCCATCCCTGACACCCCACACCAACGATCCTCCCGTGCCCCAGTTGTAACCCTTCTATGATCCAAAGCTTCTTCAAAGATGAAGCCATTACAATAGCTGAATACAATTAATAGGAAAATGAAAGAATAATGATAAGCTTAAGTGTAAGACATAAAATACATAAAAAATTTTATGAAAAAAAACTAAAAATAAAATTAAAAGATTGGGATATTAAAAAATGAAAAATATAAAAAAGAATTTTTTTACCTTTCGCCTTTCATCACTGCAATATCTGGTGTCCAGTCTGTACCGTGGCACCTTCCTCCACTCATTCCCCAGTGTCTCACTATTTTTCATTTTGTTTTCAAAGAAGTTTTAGGTCACAGCAAAGTCACAAACAGAATACAGGAGACTCTCATATACCCAACATCCTCACCCTTTCCTCCCCCCCATATTAACACCTGTTTATATGTGGAGGGTGACATTGTTATAACTGATATACAAATAGTTAAATATAGCTACTAAACGTTGTCAGTGGTTTACACTATGGTTTACATTTTAGACCATACACTTTTATAAATTTTGATGATATTTACCGTGTCCTGTGTCCATCACCAAATGGTAATGAAGAACATTACCACTGACCACTAAATACCCCCTGTTTGATCTATTCTACTCCTCCACCCCATCCCCCAGGGGCCCACAACGACCCCCTGGCTTGACTCATCAAATGACAAGATTCATAGTTATATGCAACAAGAGGTCTTGACACACTGGTTTTCCTCCCCTATTAGGAACCGTCCTTGCTCTTAAGAGACTCCCGTCTGTCTATTTCTGAACAAATCCGTCCAACCAAAGATGGAAGTCCAACTCCTTCCCGCTCATTATGTGGGTCTCCATCCACTGATACAACACATTATGGCAGAATGAGCACTCACACACTGCCTAGAAGCCTGCTCTAGGTGTAACCTGTCACGAATGCCCCTGCAACCAACACCCTAACCTAGTGACCCTTCCTTGTCATTTTACCATAAGAGCATTCCCACCTCTGTACTTTCAACCTCATACCCACAAATCCCCAGTTTTCACCTTGTCCCTCTTCCCAGTTCACCTTTCCCTCTCCCCCCAGTATCCTGGACCTTCTAACCCACCCTTCCCAATCTAACCACCTGTCAACCCTGCACCACCCAACCCAATAATATCACTACCCTCCTGTTCTATCCCTTCAATATGCAACTACAGTCTATCACTTTACAATAGATTACATCTGTATGGGTGATGGCTCACAACCTTCTCTTCTCTTTCTATTTCTTGTAAACCTATCTTACAATAGCTCTCTGAGATTTCTCAATTTCCTTAATTCATATCAGTGAGGTCATGTACCGTTCATCCTTCAATGCCTGGCTTGCTTCACTCAACATAAGGTCTTCAAGATTCATCCACGTTATCCTGTGTTAACACTTTATTCCTTCTTACAACTGAGTAATATTCCATTGTATGTATGTACCACATTTTGTTTATCCATTCATCTGTTGATGGGCACCTGGGTTGATTCCAACTTTTGGCAATAGTGAACAATGCCGCTATGAACATTGGTGTGCACATATCTGTTCGTGTCTTTGCTTTCAATTCTTCAGGGTATATACCCAGCAGTGGAATCACTGGATCATATGGAAGTTCTATAGTTAGTTTTTTGAAGAACCACCAAACTGTCCTCCATACTGGCTGGACCTTTCTACAATCCCACCAGCAGTGGATGAGGGATCTTATTCCTCCACATCTTCTCCAATACTTATAGTCTGCTGTTTCTTTAATAGCTGCCATTCTAATGGGTGTAAGATGGTATCTCATTGTAGTTTTGATTTGCATTTCCCTAATAGCTAGCAATGTCGAACATATCTTCATGTGTTTTTTAGCCATTTGTATTTCTTCCTCAGAGAAGTGTCTTTTCAGTTCACATGCCCATTTTTTAAATGGGTTGTTTGTCTTTTTATTTTCGAGTTGTAGGATTTCTTCATATTGCAGGATATTAGGCTCTTATCAGATATATGGTTGCCAAATATTTTCTCCCATTGGGTATGCTCCCTTTTTACTGTCTTGATAACGTCCTTTGAGGTGCAGATGTTTTTAATTTTGATGAGATCCCATTTATCTATTTTTTCTTTTGCTGATCGTGTGTTGGGTGTGAAGTTCATGAAACCATTTCCTATTACAAGGTCCTGTAGATGCTTCCCTACATTATCTTCCAAGGTCTTTATGGTCTTAGCTCTTATATTTAGATCTTTGATCCATCTTGAGTTGATTTTTGTATAAGGTGTGAGATGATGTTCCTATCTCATTCTTTTGGATATGGATATCCAATTTTCCAAGCACCATTTGTTGAAGAGGTCGTACTCTCCCAAATGAGTGGGCTTGGTGGCCTTGTTGAATATCAGATGACTGTATATGTAAGGATCTATATCGGAACTCTCAATTCAGTTCCATTGGTCAGTATATCTATCCTTGTGCCAATATCATGCAGTTTTGACCACTGTAGCTTTGTAATATGTTTTAAAGTCAGGTAGTGTGACCTCATATTTCATTTTTCTTTTTCAATATGTCTTTGGTGATTTGGGGCCTCTTACCCTTTCAAATAAATTTTGTAGTTAGTTTTTAAAATTCATTTAAAAATTTCAGTGTTGATTTTTATTGGGATTGCATTAAATCTGTAGGTTAGTTTGGGTAGGATAGACATCTTGATCATGTTTATTCTTCCTATCCATGAACAGGGAATATTCTTCCATTTATTTAAGTCTTCTTTGATTTCCTTTAACAGTGTTGTGTAGTTTTCTGTATATAAGTCCTTTACATCTTTAGTTAAATTTATTCCTAGGTATTTGATACTTTTAGTTACTATTGTAAATGGTATTTTTTTCTTTATTTCCTCCTCAGATAGCTTGTTATTGGTGTACAGAAATCCTACTGATTTTTAAGCATTGATCTTTTAGCCTGTGACTTTACTGAACTGCTTTATAAGTTCTAGAAGCTTTGTTGTAAATTTCTCGGGGCTTTCTATGTATAGGATCATGTCATCTGCATATAGTGAAATTTTTACTTCTTCCTTTACAATTTGGATGCCTTTTATATCTTTTTCTTACCTCAGTGCTCGAGCAAGTACTTCTAAGACAATGTTAAATAAAAGCGGTGATAACGGGCATCCTTGTCTTGTTCCCGTTCTTAGAAGAAAAGCTTTTAGGATTTCACCGTTGAGGATGATTTGGCTCTGGGTTTTTCATATATACCCTTTATCATGTTCAGAAAATTTCCTTCTATTCCTATTTTTTGCAGTGTTTTTATGAGGAAAGAGTGCTGTATTTTGTCGAATGCTTTCTCTGCATCTATAGAGATGATCATGTGATTTTTTTCTTTCAATCTGTTTATGTGGTGTATTACATTGATTGGTTTTCTTTTCTTGGACCCTCCTGGCATACACGGGATGAAACCACTTGGTCATGGTGTATAATCATTTGGAATGTTGTTGAATGTGATTAGCAAGTATTTTGTTGAGGATTTTAGTATCTAGGTTCATTTGAGAGATTGATCTGTAATTTCCCTTTCTTGTGGCATTTTTTTGGCTTTGGTATTAGGGTAATGTTGGCATCATAGAATGAGTTAGGCAATGTTCCTTCTACTTCTATTTTTTGGAAGAGATTAAGCAAGATTGGTGTTATCTCTTTCCGTAATGTTTAGTAGAATTCACCTGTGAAGCCATCTGGTCCTGGGCTCTTCTTAGTTGGGAAGTTTTTGATGACTGAGTCTATCTCTACTTGTAATCGAACAGTTGAGTTCATCAATTTCTTCTTTGATCAATGTAGGCTGCTTGTGAGTTTCTAGGAATTTGTCTATTTCCTCTAAATTATCATTCTTGTTGGCATATAATTTTTCAAAGTATCCTCTTATGATACTCTTTATTTCTGTGGGGTCAGTGGTGATATCCCCTTCCTCATTTCTTTTTTTGTGTATTTTCATCTGCTTTCTCTTTTTCTTTGTTAGTCTGGCTACAGGTTTGTCAATTTTATTGATCTTCTCAAATAACCAGCTTTTGGTTTTGTTTATTTTTTCTAGTGCTTTCTTATTTTCTATTTCATTTAGTTCTGCTCTAATCTTTGTTATTTCCTTCTTTCTACTTCCTTTGGGGTTAGTTTGTTGTTTTTTCCAATTCCTCCAGGTGTGCAGTTAGGTCTCCAATTTTAGCTCTTTCTTCTTTTTTGATATATGCATTTATGGCTATGAATTTCCCTCTCAGTACATTAGCCATATTTTCTTTGGGTTTATATACGTCATATGTTGTTTTTATTCTCTTTTTGTCTTTTTGGTTGTTATTACACTCTCCTCCAACTCCCTCTCTCCTTTTTTTCTTTCAACTTGTAGAAAGTCCTGTAGTATTTCTTAAAGGGCCAGTTTCTTATTGGCATACTCTATTAATTTCTGTTTATCTGTGAATATTTTGAACTCTCCATCATTTTTGAATGCCAGCTTTGCTGGATAGAGAATTTGTGGCTGGAAGTTTTTTTTTTCTTTGAGTACCTTGACTGTCATAACATTGTCTTCTTGCCTCCATAGCTTCAGATGAGAATCAGCACTTAATCTTATTGAGCTTCCCTTGTATGTGATGGTTCTCTTTTCTCTTGCTGCCTTGAGTATTTTCTCTTTGTCTTGAGCATTGGACATTTTGACAAGTATATGTCTTGGAGTAGACCTGTTAGGATTTATACTGTTTGGGGTGCACTGTGCTTCCTGTACATGTACGTCCATCTCCCTCAATAGGGTTGGGAAGTTTTCAGCCATTATTTCCTTCAACACTCCTTCTGTTCCTTTTCCCCTCTCTTCTCCCTCTATGATGCCTATAATGCATATGTTTGTGCATTTTGTGTTGTCATTTAAATTCCTAACTCCCTGCTGGATTTTTTCTATCTTTTTGTCTATCTGTTCTACTATCTGTTTGATTTCAGATATACTGTCTTCCACATCACTAATTCTTTCTTCTGCCTGTTCAAATCTGCTGTTATGTGATTCCAGTGTCTTTTTTATTTCTTGTATTGTGCCATTCATCATCATCATGTCCATTATCTTTTTATATATGTTTACAATTTCTTCAGTATGATCTCCTAGTGTCTTCTTAATATCCTTAATCTCCTCCTTCGCTTCATTAAGTTGGTCCATAATACTTGTTTGGACAGCTCTGATTAGTTGTCCAATGTTTTGTGTTTCTTCCTGGTGTTTAGTTTGTTCATTGGACTGGTCCATGTCTTCCTGTTTCTTAGTATGGTTTGTAATATTTTTGTTGACCTCTTGTCATCATTTATCTTGATGGGTTTATTCAGTTGATTAGCTTCTCTCTCTGCTCTAGAGTTTTGTTTACCTGCTGGTTTTGTGTGTGTGTTAAGTTTTCTCTTTGACACTTTGTTCTTCTTGTTCTATTCCCTTGCTGTTTTCTATGTTCCATTGAAGGAAAAAGATTAGGGCCAGAGAAATCAAAAGAGGTAAGAAAAGAAAAAGGATAATAGAAATAATAATAAAAGTTAGAAGAGGGTCATATAAGACTTAGTAAAATGAATATTTAACTCATGTAAGCAGTGTAGAGCAATAGGAATAAAAAAGTGGGGTACCTACAATGAAATGGGAAACGGAATAGAGAAAAATATATGGAATGATTTAAAAGGCCAGAATGATGAGGAGAGAGAGAAAGACAAAGAGAAAGGACAGAAAGAAAAAAGTCAATTAAAAAAAAGAAAACAGAATAAACAAGATAGAAATTGAAATCAGTAAAGTTGAGAACTAATAAAAAAGTTGGAATGTAAGAACCACAACAGAAGAAGATAGAAAGATGAAGGAAGGAAAAGAGATAGCGTTGGTAGACAAAATCAGTATACACAGAAAATGGGAAATCAAGGATGGAGAAGCACAGCAAAGAAGAAACAAGCTAGCAGCAACTAATTTTTAAAAAAGAGGGGGGGAGGAAAGAGGAAAGAAAAACAAGAAACAAAACAATAACAACAAGAATAAACTCCAAACAAACACATGAGCAGGCAGTCAAACAAAGCTAAGGAAGAACAGCATTCCTTCTTGGGCCTTTGTGAAGGCTCTCAGGCTGCCTGTGTTCATCAGTCAATTACCCTGCAGGCTTCTTTCTGCAGGTTTTGAAGTGTGTTTTAGCAAGTAAACTAAGTTAAATTTGTTTTAAGTAAACTTTTCTTTGGAAAAATAAGGGACCCAAAAGAAGCTAGTACAAATATAATGTCTATGTTTTCCCTGTCCTACAGTATCAGCTGGATGTTAGATATCCCTGTGGATCACTACTCTTAGAGGAGCTTGGAATCGAACTAGGGACCTCATATATTCAAGGCAGAAATTCCTCCACTGAGCTACCTTTCTACTTGGGTCAGCTAGCTTTAGAAAGCTATTCAGTCACTTTCCCCCAGGCAGATTTTACTCTCCTAGGACAGCTGGATTCAGCAGGCTGTATGAGCAGATCCCCCCTCCCCTCTCCTGGTCAGGTTGAGTTCCCTTTTGAAATTCAAATGGGACCCTGATGACTGAGTATACCACACCAAAGTGATTTTTCAAGCCTCTTCTAGACCACTCCCTCCTCCCTGGGGACCCTAAATAGGCTCTTGAAAACTCATTAAGCACTTCCAACTGCCTGACTCCCTTAGGGGAGTTGAAATTCTGATAGTCCTCATCACAGAACTATTAAATTTGTTGACAGCCCCTCTCTTAGACCAAGCCTCCGTATCCCAGGGCGGTTAGGTAAATCAGGCTTCTCAGCAGATTCACTTCTCCCCTCAGCCTGGTGCCACTTTTAGCCAGTTGGTGTGCTTCCCAAAGCTGTAAGGACATCCAGGCAAACAAACCCACAGAACCCTCCAACTCTCAGAGAATGCTCCCTCTCGCTGGGTGGCCGTCGGGAGTCGAGGCTCACCCTGGCTCTTTGTCCTGAGGGTGGGGCTTAGCCATCCATGATTTCCACGGGGCTAAAAACACAGTTTTATCTTGAGCAATCTATGTCCCTGTCCAGCTCCCTCCAGATCGGTGCTGTAAAGGCTCCTGCTCCATGGGCTCCCAGAACAGCTCGTTCAGGCAGTATCTTGTCCCCAGTCAGCCGTCTTTTGCAGAGAGAGATGGTGAGTGCCCACTTAAATCAACGCCATCTTGCCCGCTTTTCTCTGTGTGTCACTTCAGGGACTTTAATCATCAGTAGCTTGATTGCATAGATGGCCGAATATGTCTGCAATCAACTGAGGAGATTGCCATCAGCAATGAGTGACGAATCATCCAATCAGTTGAAGGTCTTAAAGGGAGAAGTGATTTCAGCATTCAGAGAGAGAATTCCCATCTCTACTTCAGACAGCTAGCGTCTCCAGGGGAACTCATTGAGGACCTTCATCGGAGTCCTTGGCTTGCAACCTGCCCTACAGAATTTGGATGTGTGCATACCCATGGTCACAAGAGACAATTTTATAAAATCTCATACTATTTATATACTATTTATAGATATCTTCTGTTGGTTCTGTTTCCCTAGAGAACCCTGACTAATACAGCCAAATATCAATTTCAACTTGCCCACTTACTGTTGCTCCCATCAGAGTCCTTGATTCCTCATTTAAATAAATTCTCAATGGGACTGCACTGCTGGGCATCTGGATATGCCTGGACATATCTGAGTCCACAGTGGGTAGTAACACAGTTTGGCCCCTCACTCAACGATTCCAGCTAAACTTGAATAGCTTTTGTATTTAAAAAAAAAAAAAAAAACCTCTAGAACAAATTGAGAGGAAGCATGTGAAAGTGATTTGAAAATTGCAAAATGCTTTGCAAAGGCAACATATAATTAGTTCCTTATTTTTGTTTGTTTGTTTAATAAGAATCCATGTCCATGGACAAATTGAAGGCATCAAATAGGAAGGTTAAAAAAAAAAGACAGGAATGATTTATTGAGGGAGAAATCAAATTGATAAACATGTGGAGAGTAATTAAAAATCTATGTGCTAAATAGAATTTTTGTGGGCCTATTTGCATGCAATACACATTTGCCAAATGAACAGAGGCAAATTTGGGAGATGGTCTTAGAAGCCCGACAAAGTAGTCATACTCGGCCCAAATACTTGAAGCAACAGAAACCTAAGTAAGGCAATATAGCACAGAGATTTGTAAAGCTTGACTCCAGAGCTCAACTGCTGGGGCTCAAATCTGAGCCCTACTCTTTATGAGCTCAAGGCCAATTTTGACAAATCACAAATTTGACATCAAATTTTGGTTTCTTATTTAAAATGAATTGGAATTATAATAGTACCTTGTCCCCCATGTTTGTTTGTTTGCTTGTTTCAAGTATGACAGGCTAATATATACAAAACACTTAATATCAGGTCAGGAACATGGTAAGTGCTCAATATGAGTAAATTTTACAATTCAAAGACTTTGTATTTCACAAAAGCAAATTCAACAGGGGCTATAGTTTACCTAAATTTCACTAAAGCAGAAACACAAGGACTTGCATTTTTCAGTTAGGTAGACTTTGGTAAATGTTACCTGTACTCATAAGAAAATTACGTTATTTTTTGTAAGCAAAATTTAGGGTGCAATCAAGAATATTCAAGTGGTCTAACTCACACTATATAAAATAGTTCATTTAACCTTTAGCTCCAAGTATGGGCAAAGGGATACACTATCATAGGACAAGATCAAGAAAAAAACAGTTGATATTAAAATGATTAAAAATCTCATTTGCAAGACTAAGTGCCAACCTCTCTTCAAACCATGGAGGTAAGAAGACAGTGGTATGATGTATTTAAGGTACAGAAAGAGAAAAACTGCCAGCCAAGAATTTGGTATCCAGCAAAACTGTCCTTCAAAAATTAGAGTGAATTCAAAGTCTTCACAGACAAACGAAAAGTGATGGAATATGTTAATAAAAGACCAAAATTGCAAGAGATACTAATGGGGGGGAAGGGATACAGCCTTAAAGGAAAACACAAAGGTGAGAGATTTGGAGAACAGTGTAGAAATAAAGATTATTAGGAAGGGTAAATTAAAGGGTAAAAAGACAGACAATAGAATGATATGACAACAGAGATTCGAAGGACAAAATGGATGAAGTAAGTATAGTAATAACACTGAATGTTAATGGACTGAACAACCAATCAAAAGACAAAGACTGATAGAATGGATAAAAAAATATGAGCCATCCATATGTTGTCTACAAGAGACCTACCTCAGATGTAAAGACATAACAGGTTAAAAATGAAAGGATGGAAAAAGGTATTCCATGCAAATAGTAACCAAAAAAGAGCTGGAGTATCCCACTTAATTAGAAGCAGAGTGGGCATCACCATCCCCAAATCCTCAAGATTGGGGAATGAACAATTGATATAGTAGACTTATTATTCTACTATAGATTTATTATTATTCTAACATTGGAAGAACTCTTATCATTGTTGTAAAGGCAGTGGCCACCAGAGGTTCTGAGGGATGGGAGAGGGAAGAGTAGGTGTAATATGGGGTAATTTTTGGGACATTGAAGTTGTGCTACCTGACATTTCAGTGATGGATACAAGCCATTGTATATTTTGTCATAACCTATAAAATTGTGCAGGACAGAGTGTAAACTATGATGTAAACTGTAACCCATAGTTAGTAGCAATGCTTCAATATCTATCTATCAATTGTAACAAATGTATCGCACTAATGAAGGATGTTGATATGGGAAAGTGTGGAAGGGGGAGGGAGTAAAGCATATGGGAATCCCTTATATTTTTAATGTAACATTTATGTAATCTAAAACTTCTTTAAAAATTAAAAAATTGATTTAAAAAAAAGCTGGAGTAGACCAGATAAATGCAAAACAACAGCTTTATAGTATATGAACAATAATTACTCAGTGCAACTGGAAAAATTGTTCCTGTGATCAGTATTCTGTAATATTTTTTCATGCAAAATATTTTAATTGAGGAGAGCTGGAGAAGAGATATATTTTTGGATACTTCATTTTTCTTTAACCCTTTCTTATTCATACTCTTTAAATAAAATAATTGATCAGGATCAATAATAATTTAGCATAACTACTGTTGAAAAAAATTTTGAGTTTTTCTCCCTCATAAAATTATGAGTTGGCAAATTGTTACCTGCTGTAATTCATTCCAATAATATGTGAAGAATTCCCAAATAGGAATTTGATTATCTAGAATGAATCATGGCCTAAATGGAAATTAAATAACCAACCAATAATTTATTTCATTTTGAAGGATTATTATGTCCCATAGTTAGAGCTGTAGTATAAAAATTAGAATTATGTTATAATTAACTTCTATTATATTAGAGTTGTTATTTACATTTATAAATATTTGTTTCTATGCTATTTTTTTATAATTGATTATATTAAATCTAACCTGGCTTTGCAGTCTCTTTTAAAATTTGTAATTTCTTTCAATCTATTTTTCTATTTATTTTACAATAAAGGACTTTTTAACAGCTAAAAAAAGCCATTGATTATACACTTTGGATAGATCATATAGTAGGTGAATATATCTCAGTAAAACTGGGTAAGGAGGGAGTGAGGCATATGGTAATCCCTTATATTTTTTATGTAACATTTATGTAATCTAAAGCCACTTTAAAAGTAAAAAAATAATTTTTTAAAAACTGCATAATAAACAAATAAATAATTGTGCAAGAATAGCCAGAAATAGCAGCTATGTACAGCAGGGGAAACAGAGAGATTGAGAGATGAGATGAGGAATGTTCTTGTTTGTTTGTCTATTTTTTGTTTATTATTATTATTGAAATAATGAAAATCATTCTGTGATTACACCAAATACCATTGTACACTTTGGATAAATTGTATATTTTATTAATATATATCAATAAGATTGATTTGTTTTAAAAAAAGTAAAAGGTTGGAAAAAGATATTCCATGCAAAGAGTAACCAGAAAAGAGCTAGAGTAGTGATAACAATATCAGACAAAATAAATTTTAAATGCAAAACTGTTATAAGGAATGAAGAAGTTCATTATATATTAATAAAATGGGTAATTCACAGAGAAGAAATAACTATTCTAAATATTTATGCACCTAACCTCAGTGCCCCAAGATACATGAGACACACACTGGCAAAACTGAAGGGAAAAATAGATGTCTCTACAATAATAGTTGGATATTTCAATACACCATTCTCAGTACTGGATAGAAAATATGGACAGAGGATAAATAAAGAAACTGAGAGCTTGGATAATATGATGAATGAACTAGACTTAAAAGAAATCTATGGAGCATTGCACCCCAAAACAGCAGGATATACATTCTTTTCAAGCACTCATGGATCCTTCTCCAAGATAGACCATATGTTGGGTCACAAGGCAAGTCTCAATAAATTAAAAAGATTGCAATTATGCAAAACACTTTCTCTGATCATAATGGAATGAAGCTTGAAATCAATAATGGATGGGAAAAGGAAAAATTCATAAATATATGGGGGATAAATTACACACTCTTAAATAATCACTGGGTCAAAGAAAAAAATGCAAAAGAACTCAGCAAATATCTTCAAATGAATGAAAATGAGAACACAGTATATCAAAACCTATGGGACACTGCAAAGGCAGTGCTGAGAAAGAAATTTATAGCCTTCAATGCTTACATTAAAAAAGAAAAAAAGAGCTAAAACTGAAGATCTAACTGCACACCTAGAGGAACTAGAAAAAGAACAGGAATAAATGAAACTGGGAGGGGGGGGGAAGTGAAGCAACAGAGAGAATCAAGAAAACCAAAAGTTGGTTCTTTGCAAAGATCAACAAAATTGACAAGCCCTTAGCTAGACTGACAAAGAAAAAAAGAGAGAAGACGCAAATGAATAAAATCAGAAATGAGAGGGGGGACATTACCACTGACCCCACAGAAATAATAGAGACCATAAGAGGATATTATGAACAACTGTATGCCAAAAAACTAGACAATGTAGACAAGATGGAAAAATTCCCTAGAAACACACCAACCACCTACACTGACCCTAGAAGAAATGGAAGACCTCAACAAACCAATCACAAGTGAAGAGAATGAAACAGTCATCAAAAATCTCACAGAGATGAAAAGCCCAGGACCAGATGGCTTTACAGGTGAATTCTACCAATCATTCAAAGGTGATCTAATACCAAACTTGCTCAAGCTCGTCCAAAAAATTGAACAAGAAAGAAGGCTACCAACCTTATTCTATGAAGCTAACATCACCCTAACACCAAAACCTGATAAATATGCTATGAAAAAAGAAAATTACAGACCAATACCTCTAATGAATATAGATGCAAAAATCCTCAACAAAATACTTGCAAAACTATTCCAAAAGCACATTAAAAGAATTATACACCACGATCAAGTGGGTTTTAACCCAGGTATGCAAGGGTAGTTCAACAAAAGAAAATCAATTCGTGTAATAAACCACATTGATAAACTAAAGAAGAAAAATCACATGATCTTCTTGATTGATGCAGAAAAGGCATTTGACAAAATACAACACCCTTTCTTGATAAAAACACTCTGAAAGACAGGAATAGAAGGAAGCTTTCTTAATATAGTAAAGTGCATATATGAAAAACCTACAGCTAGCACTGTACTCAATGGAGAAAGACTGAAAGCTTTCTTGCTGAGATCAGGAACAAGGATGTCCACTGACAGCACTGTTATTCAATATTGTGCTAGAAGTTCTAGCTAAAGGAATTAGGCTAGATAAAGAAATAAAACGCACCCAAATAGGAAAGGAAGAAGTAAAATTTTTAGTATTTGCTGATGATATGATCCTATATCTAGAAAATCATGAAAAATCCACAAAAAAAAGCTACAAGAACTAATGTGTTCAACAAAGTGACAGGATACAAGATTAATACACAAAAAGCCAAAGCATTTCTATACACTACTGATGTGCAATCTGCAGAGGAAATCAGAAAAAATTCCAGTTATAATAGTGTCTTTAAAAATCAAATATTTAGGAATAAACTTAACCAAGGACATAAAGGATCTGTATTCAGGAACTACAAAACATTGCTATAAGAAACTGAAGAAGACTTAAATAAATGGAAGTACATACCTTGTTCATGGACTGGAAGACTAAATATTGTTAAGATGTAAATTCTAAAGATTCAACACAATCTCAATAAAAATCCCAACAGCCTTTTTTGCAGAAGCGGAAAACCAATTATCAAATTTATTTGGAAGGATAAGGGGCCCCTAATAGCCAAAAATGTATTTAAAAAGAAGAACAAAGTTGGAGGACTCTCACTTCCTGACTTTAAAGCATATTACTTAGCTACAGTGGTAAAAACAGCATGAAATTCTTTTTTAGAGATTATTATGTCCAATAGTTAGAGGTGTAATACAAAATTTAGAATTATGTTATAATTAATTTCTATCACATTAGAATTATTATTTACATTTATAAATGTTTGTTGCTATACAATCTATTTCTTATAATTGAGTATATTAAATCTAACCTGGCCTTGCACTCTCTTTTAAGATTTGTGATTTCTTTCAACCACTTTTTCTATTTATTTTACAATTTTACAATAAAGATCTTTTTAACAGCTAGAAAAGGGGACGGATGTGGCTCAAATGGTTGAGCGTCCGTTTCTCATATGGAGGGACCCAGGTTCGATCCCTGGGACCTCCCGATAAAAAAAAAAAAAAAAAGCCATTGATTATACACTTAAGATAGATCATATGGTGTGTGAGTAGATCTCAGTAAAACTGCTTAATAAACAAATAATTATGCAAGAATAGCCAGAAATAGCAACTATGTACAGCAGGGGAAGCAGAGAGATTGAGAGGGGAGGATTTTCCTTGTTTGTTTTGTCTGTTTTTTTCTTTATTATTATTATTATTATTGAAATAATGAAAGTGCTTTAATAATGACTGAAGTGATGAACGCACATCTATGTGATTATACCAAATACCATTGATTGTACACTTTGAATAAATTGTATGTTTTATTAATATGTATCAATAAATTTGATTTTTTTTAAATAAGGTGATAGGAGAAATAAACCAAATGTAAGATATGGACTATAGTTAGTAGTAATTTTTTTTTTTTTTTTTTTTTTAAGATTTTATTTATTCATTTATCCCCCCCCCTGCCGCTTGCGCTCGCCGGGTCAGCCAACCACGCCGTGCGGGCGGGCCCGCCCCCACCAGGAGGCCCCGGGAACCGAACCCGGGTCCTCCCACATGGCAAACGGGAGCCCCACTGATTGAGCCACAGCCGCTTCCCAGTAGTAATATTTTGACAATGCTTTTACATAGTTTGTAACAAATGTATGACAATAACGCAAGGTGTTGGTGGAGGGGTGATGTATGGGACCCCTATATCATGTTATGCATGTTCATTTCGTAAGTTCACAACTTTTACTATAACTTATTGTTAATGTATGTTCATGTATGAATGATACATTTCAATAAAAAATACATTTTTAAAAAAGCATGGTACTGACATAAAGATAGATTAACCAATGAAACTGAATTGAGAACTCAGAAATAGACCCTCACATATACAGTCAAGTGATTTTTGACAAGGCGGTCAAGCCCAACCAGCTATGCTGAACAGTCATTCAACAAATGGTGCTGGGAGAACTGGATAGCCATATCCAAAAGAAAGAAAGTGGACCCCTATCTCACACCTTATACAAAAATTAACTTGAAATGGTTCAAGAACTTAAATATAAAAAATGACAAACATAAAACTCCTAGAAGAAAATGTAGGAAAACATCTTCAAGATTTTGTAGTAGGCAGTAGTTTCTTAAACTTTACACCCAAAGCAGGAGCAAGAAAAGAAAAATTAGATAAATGGGACCTCTTCAAATTTAAACACTTTTTTTTTCAGGTACTGGGGGCCGGAATTGAACCCGGGACCATGTATGAAGCCAGAGCTCAACCACTGAGCCATATCAGCTTCCCTAAGTTGTTTTGTTTTGTTTTTGCTTGTTTCTGTTTTTGTTGTTGTTGTTTTTTTTTCAAGAGGCACCGGAAACCGAACCCAGGACCTCCCATGTGGGAGGTCGGAGCTCAACTGCTTGAGACACATCCACTCCCCTTAAATACTTTTGTACCTCAAAGCACTTTGTCAAAAATTTAACAGGCAGCCGACTCAATGGGAGAAAATATTTGGCAATTACATATATCTGATAAGGATTTAATATCCATGGTTTATAAAGAGATCCTACAACTCAACAATAAAAAGACAAAATACCCAATTAAAAAATGGGCAAAAGACTTGAAAAGACAATTATCAAAGAAAAAATACAAATATTGAAGAAACACATGAAAAAATGTTCAGCATCACTAGTGATTAGGGAAATGCAAATCAAAACTACAATGGAGATATCATTTCACACTTACTAGACTGGGTGCTATTAAAAAGTCAGAAAACTGTAAATATTGGAGAGGATGTGGAGAGATAGGAACGTTTATTCACTGTTAGTAGGAATGTAGAATGGTGCAGCCACTGTGGAGGACTTTTTGGTAGTTCCTAAGGAAGTTGAATATACACTTGCCATGTGACCCGGCAATACCATTACTAGGTATATATCCAGAAGAACTGAGAGCAGATACACGAACAGACATCTGCACACCAATGTTCATAGCAGCATTATTCACGACAGCCAAAAGTTGGAAACAACCCGTGTCCATCAACTGATGAATGGATAAACAAATTGTGTTGTATACATACGATGGAATATTACACAGCAGTAAGAAGAAATGAAGTTGTGAAGCATATCACAACATAGATGAATCTGAAGGACATTATGTTAAGTGAAGCATTCCAGACACAAAAGGACAAATACTGTATGATTGCACTATTATGAACTAAATATGTTATATAAACTCATGGAATTAATAATTAGAATATAAGTCACCAGAAAATAGAAGGGGGGTCGAGAATGGAACGCTAAGGGTTAATCTGTGCATAAGTGTTTAAAACGTTTTTTGTAAATCTTTGTAAGTGAATGGCAATGGTGAGAGCACATCATGGTGTTTGTGACTAGCAGAGCGATTATATAGGTATGACAGTGGTCAAAAGGGAAAGTCTAAGGACATGTATATTACTAGAAGGAAAGCTAAAAAAAAGTAACATGGGACTGTATAACATAGTGAATCTTCATGTAAAATACGAATATGGGTGATACTGCATATATAAGACTGTTTTACAAAATGTAAATACAAATATACTAGAGAGAAGGAAATAGAATAGCAGCTACGTGTAGAATGGGAAGCACTGAGAGATTGAGAGGTGATGACTTTTGTTTGTTTGGTCGGTTGGTTTTTGTTTATTATTATTATTACTGGAATAAGGAAACTGCTCTAAAAATGATTGAAGTGATGAATGCACAACTATGTGATTTTACCAAATACCATTGATTGTACACTTTGGATGTATTTATGTTTTATTAATATGTATCAATAAAATTATTTGAAAAAATCTCATTTACTCAAAACAATTACAATAAATGAAGATTATTCTCACAATCGCTAAGGAAAACATTATTAATATTCATGTGAAGATACACTTTTATTTACAAATATTGGGGAGTTTACAGTGCACTTTGTTTTAAACTACTGCCGTAAATGGAAATCACTTTTGCTACCACTATAGAGAACTATATTAATAATCATATGTAAATATAGTTGAAGCTCTGAATATTAGTGAGTATATCGAGGAATTTATCATAAAGTATAGCCCTATAAAAGAAATTACTTTCATAACCATTTGAGAGCTTAATTACTAATCAAACATAGATACAGTTTTAGTTACAAATATTAGAGTTTATTGTATAATACTTGAGAATAATTGCACTCTAAAAACATTTATTTTCAACAATTCTTGAAAACCAAATGCTTAATATAAACCACAAAATGTTCACCATAACAATACTTTCAAAATGCTGTTTTCTAAACCATGAATTTGGAGCAATAATTATAAAAATGATTTGGATACCAGCAATGCTTATATTCTCTCCCAGAAAGGCATGGGAGTAAATCAGTAACATTCCCATTGGTCTAGAAGCAGGCTGTCTGCCAGAGCATTGACTCATAAGCAGTGTTTTGGCCATATTTAGCAGAGGAACCTGCAGTTGATTAGCTGTGCTCTGATAATAAATATCCTATCAATGCCACCAATGGAAATAACTCCAGTATAGAGAATTTCCAAGAGCATATCATAATTCACGTTAACTGAAAGAGAATATGCAGACATGAAAACCCTTAATGGAAAGGTCATGACATATATCTTCATGTAGTTTAGTTAAGCAGATATTTAATGGTTGATCCTCGCTGCAGTCAACTTAACCCGTTTGATGCTGATTATCCAGGTTCTGGGTTATCCAAGTCCTGCTTTTCCTCTTTCTGCTTCATTTGGCTGACAGTCTTTTGACCATTTCACTGTTCACTAGCACCTGCAAAAGATAACTGAAAGCAGATGAACTCAAATCACTCAATATGCTTCTCATTAGCAGCTCTACTGAAGGGCTCTGTCCAGGAGGTGGTTGCAAATATTAGGTAAAATTAGTTTTCTGGATTCAGTGGATTTCAATTATCTATGTTGTTTCTGGCCCTCATGACCCTGCATAATCTAGAGTTGGCTGTAGAGAAAAAAGGGGGTCTTTATTGAGAAAAATTAAATATACTTGCTCTGTCCTCTTCAGTTTCTGTTGAGAATTTTCTCCCTAGTCCTTTTTTGTATAGCTAACCAAAAAGCACTCTAGGTTCTGTGAGAGGCCATACTAATTGTTATTTGTTTAAATTACGTCTGTAATTGGTAAAGCCCTGACAGTAATCTTATGGACACGTGACTGTTTCATCACACTTCTCATCTTTGAAGGGTTCTAGAAGGATATTTTAAATGCTTAATTTGGCAACTCATTACTTATTCTCATCTCAATCAGAAATATTGTAGCCAGCGAGTGCCAATAATAATATGCTGTTAAAGGTTTATGCTATGATGCATGAACAAGGGTGTGTCTCCAGAGAAAACAAAACTTGCCTATCTTTAAAAATCTTTATAAAATATACTGTCTATTTTAATCTTTGTGGCTCCATGCATTTTGAACATTTTTATTATAAAAGTAATACATGATTCTTTTAGAAAATAGAGATAACCATAAAAAATGACTACAATCCCACCAGTAATAATCAGTATATCATTGTGGTATATACTTACAGAACTTTTCTTTTCATAAGTAGATTAACCCCCCGCCTTCCAAGTGGAGTCCTATGTAATTCTGCTCTCTAACTTACCTTTTTCATTCAATATGTCAGGCAGATTTTTTGTGCTAATAAACACACTTCTACAACATTCATCTAATTGGCTGCATAGTATTCCATTGTGTGAGTGTGCCAAACTTTATTCAAATACTCTAGATTTTGATATTTGTTTCCAAACTTTTATTATTATAAACAAAGCTGTGAGAAACATTTTGGGATGCAAATCTTTGTGCATACCCTTAATATTTCCTCAAGAAAAATTAGGTAAGAGGTGGAATTCTGGATCAAAGGATATAGGTGTGCCTCCAAATGTTTTTTGCTTAACAAATGCGCTATTAGCCATACTTGAACTGCATAGCTTTTTTTAAAAGAGTGAAAACAATAATATACTCCTTAGGATTTAACATTCAGGAAGAATTTTAACTTCTGAGGGGTGTGTAGGTGGGTGTGTATGTGTGCATGCATGTGCACACAAACTTTTTAGTTTAATATGGAGCAGCTGATTATCACACTGATCTTGTTTTTGTTAGTGGTTTCTACCCTATGCAAATATGGATATTTCATCTTCACAGTTTACTGATATCAATTTCAGAGGACAGATAGGCAGCAAAATAATTAATTTCTCTTAATGAATTATCACGTTAAAACACTAACTGAATTTTTCATAACGTGCACAGCCAATCTACAGTAATAAAGCCTATTACTTCCTAGTTAGATATTCTGAATATTCTTTGTACTGCATCATATTCAATGCTCAGAAGTACGAACAAACAAAAACCCCAAAATACCTACCTACATCTTTGTTTACTTAGCTAAACAAACAAGGATATTAATAGTATTTTCCTCCCCACTCCCACCTAAGAGAGAAACGTTATTTGAAAACATACTGAAATCTCTAACATATTTTTTAACATCCCCAATTTTCCAACCTCCTAAGTCTTTTTTGTCTTAGTTAACAGCATCTCCATCCTTCCAGTTTCTCAGATCAAAAAACCTTGTATTCAAGGCGGGCGGTTGGCGGGGCGTGCCATGCGGGCGCCGACGCCGGGGCTGGCAACCGTGGCGAGCTGCGCGCGGACTGTAGCTGTGTCGGCTTGTTATGATGCCGTCTCGTACCAACCTGGCTACTGGAATCCCCAGTAGTAAAGTGAAATACTCAAGGCTCTCCAGCACAGACGATGGCTACATTGACCTTCAGTTTAAGAAGAGCCCTCCTAAGATTCCTTATAAGGCCATTGCGCTTGCCACCGTGCTGTTTTTGATTGGTGCCTTTCTCATCATCATAGGCTCCCTCCTGCTGGCGGGCTACATCAGCAAGGGGGGGGGGGCAGACCGCGCCGTTCCCGTCCTCATGATTGGTATCCTGGTGTTCCTGCCTGGCTTTTACCACCTGCGCATCGCCTACTACGCCTCCAAGGGCTACCGGGGTTACTCCTATGATGATATCCCTGACTTTGACGACTAGCATCCACCCCACCCCAGACCAGAGAAGAGCACGGATGCGCCAGCCAGCTCTGAAACCTTGGGCAGGGACTAGGGCTAAGGGCTAGGGAATGCTGCGGTGCACAGATGCTTATCAGAGCTGCCAGATTGTATGGGTCCATCCCAGAGAGGCTCACTGAGCTCCAGTCAGCTAGCAAGGGCATGCTTTAGTCTTCCTCCTGGTCCTGGCAGTAGCTCCTGACAGGTGTTTCCACTGGAGTTGTGTCACGCAGAAATAGCAATGTTAATTGTACAGGGAAGTGGGAAGCTGTTCTGTAGTGGAAAGTGCTGCCACCACCCTTTTTAGAGTTGAGTGTCTTGTTTAAATAGTCCTCATGTCAAATTGTTCTTGTGACAAATGGGAAAATGCAGTGTGTATAATTTCTTATTACTAAGGAATTTATTTTGAAAATATCTAAGGATCTTATCTCCTACACTTTTCTCTAACTTTATATTGTAGGGAAGATCTTGGTAAAAATCAAATACTAATGTGGGTGCATCTGCAGTGTATTTACTTGTATTCTTATTAACAGCAACCAGGGGATTTTAAAACCTCAGAGCAGGTCTTCAAAATGTAAACACTTTCCCTTCCCGTTTCTTGGCCAGCTCTGGTAGGTTCACCGATAGGGTTTTATTTGGGTAGTTCTGTCCTTTTCTGGATCAAGACGTTCTTTACAACCCTTTTTTGTACCTTGTATTATATATAGCATTCTGCTGAAGAGGGGAAGCCAGGGCCAAGACCGTTAGAGGACTAGATTGGCTTAGTGGGATTCTGTGTCCTAGCTTGCAAAAAATGACCTGTATTCAAAAGGAATTAAAATGGCAAAATCCAAAAAAACAAAAAAAAAAACTTGTATTCATCTTTGACTTCTCTTACTCTCTCATGCCCCATATACAATCCATCAAGAAATCCCATTGCCTCTACCTTCAAAGTATATCTATGATTTGACCAACTCTCAAAATTTCCACTGCTACCATTCAGGTCCAAGCCACCATGATGTATCTCTTGAATTATTGTGGCAGTCTCTTTTTTTTTTTTTTTTTTTTTTTTTTGTGGCAGTCTCTTAACTGGTCTCCCTGCTCAGCCTCTGCCCTCCTACAGTCTATTCTTCGCAGAACATCCAAAGTGTTAAAGCATAAATCAGAGTAAGTCACTTTTCTCTTCAAAACCTTCCAAGGGCATTCCACCTCACTTTGAGTCAAAGTCAAAATTCGTACAATGAACAACAGGACCCTAAAGAATATGTCACACCCTCACCCTCTCAGCATTCTTTTTGAACCCCTCTCCTGTTACTCTTTCCCCTTTCTCACTTCACATCAGCTACACTGGTCTCCAGTTTATTTCTCTAACAAGCAGCAGCCCTAGAGGACTTGTTACTTTAAAACATTCTACATGGGTATAAAAGCAGTAGTCAATAAACACACCATTGCAGTGAGCTCAGTGCACTTTATACCCTTCACTCGTTCACGTCAGAACATCCCTTACTCATTTCTTAAATATCACTGACCTCATTCACTCAATCAGCAAATATTTATTGGAAGCCTACTACATTACAGACATTATCAGGTATGTTAGGATACATCAATGAATAAAGCAGACAAAAATGTCTATCTTAGTAGAGTTTTCATTCCATGGGGAAAGAGAGTACATAATAAATAAATTATGAGGTAAGTTAAAAGGTGATAATGCTATGGAAAAATATAGATCAGGGATAGGAGGTTGGGAGTATGTATATGTATATATGTGTGTTAGCTGTGTGTTCAATTTCATAGTTGTTTCTTGCCACAATGTCATATTTGGATTTGACATATTTCTTGGGTTGTGATTTGTATATGTCATAGATTCCATCTACATGCAATATCCTGGCTTCTGACATGGTTCCCCAATAATTTGGCTATTACATGTGGTAATCTTTCTGCACTTTACAGCACAATCTTGTCTCTGTTCCTTAATGTACTCTTTCCCATTCCATTGCTTTAACAGCTAATTCATTTATCTCCCTAACCTCTGGGCCATGGCTGACAACTTAAGAATTTGTTGGAGATCTTCTATCACAACCACTTCTCCCCTTCTATTTGGTCTTCGTCCCTCTTATTTATGCCTCAGGGCTGCCAGTGGCAGTCAGTGACACCCACAGGCATTCCCAAAAGTTTGATCGAAACTGCCCATCAGAAATGAATTATTGGTCTGTAAGGAATTAGACATCATGAGTCAGCTGGTTATTTTCTTAGCAATATGTCCAATTCTCATCTGAACCAGTGTATTTAGGTTCATATCAATCCATAACTGATATGGAAGATGTCCAAATATCCAGGATAGTTCTGGGATCCGTCAATTTTTCAATTCTGAGAGTTTGGATTACTGTAGGACAATGCTTTGGGTTATCTTAAGAATCTTAGGCAAAACTGAATTTCTTAATCTACTGAACAGCCTGTCAAGATAAGAAGAACTTAATTGACTTACCTATTTAGGAGATTCTGATTGGAGATGAACTATGGAAAAATATAGCTCTACTGGAACTTTTCACTTTTGTTTCCTCAAAACTCTGATTTTTTTCTAGTCGAGCCATGTTCACAGGGGTTTAAGTGGATTAATTAGTGCTTGAAAAGCATCTTTATAAATGAAAAGCAGCTATGTACTAAGATAATCTTTTAAACTCTGGGTGTTTGCCTTTTTTATTCATATTAGAGTTCTAATTTTATATTTTTTCCATAATGTCACCAGATTGTAGGTGAGCTCCCAAAATAATTATGAGGACTAAAACTGTTGTATAATCCAATATGCAAAACAGCTGCCAAAAGAAATGCTGAAATTGACTTGATTGTAGCAATGGCCTACTCTTTTGAAAGGATTCTTGTTTATTCAATGTCATCACAAACATTTTTTCAGGGATTTTGAAGTGATAGCATTTTGTATTTGGTGTAGTGCTAAAAATTGATTTATGTAACAGTCGTCACAGAATAATGATAAAGCCATGAGAAAGTTTGTTTCAAAATTCAAACTTGGAATTTGAGTTTACCAATGGGTCACATTCATTTTCCTCAAAATTCTGGAATTGTAAATTATCTTCTTCCTTCCTTGAACTTTCATTAAATTTTCACAAATAAAGCTTAACTGGGTGTGATGAGATATTTCTCTTTCAAAACAGATTTTTAAAAATATCCATTTGGATTTATAATCAAATGCCTATGCGAGAAAGAAATCAAAATCTTAAATCTACAGGCAATACAGAAATACCATTGAATTGTAATGATTTTCTATTCTATTCTATTTTACCTTTCCCAAGTATCTTAGGAAAAAAAACCATAAAGTAAAAGCTAATAATATTAGCTAAAGCTACTAAGTTTTGAAACAGGCAGCTTACTGAAAGGTGGCTGAAAGAGTATGTGGGTGTATCATTGTTTCTAACTTTGAACAAGTTTAAACTTTGGTAGCTACTCTATAATTAGTACATAGACCCTATAATAATAGATTTTTTAGTTTGCTGCATCTACCTGAGTGGAATGAGTCTGTAATGTTCTCCATATTACAGATAATGATGACTTAACAATTATGTGAGCATCTCTATGTATTACAACATTAAGGAAGCCAAAAATGTAATTGCCTTGTCATATTAATTTATTAATTTTGCATACTTTTCTGCTTGGAAGTAATATTTTATTGTTTTTGTCCTTCTTCGAATTCTCTAGTATAGTCTATGAAAAATTAACTGAAGAACATTGGTATACTGTTCTGATGTAGGTTTATAAACTTTTGCCACATAAAAAATTAATTGAATATTTATAAATGTCTTCAGTGATAAATTTGTCAGATGCATATAGTGAAAGGAATCACCATGAACACATGAGCAGAACTGGAATACCAAACAAACTATTTTTTATGGAAAATAAGTCAGAAAATAGTCATCTATGATATTCAATATAATATTGAGTAATCTCTAGAAGAAATTGTTTGCCTCTAGAAAACAATAGTATGCTCATATATTTTGGTGCTTACATACTAATTCAGTAACTAAAGGGTGAGAACATGCTATTTTAGCTATGAATTATAAAGTATTTAAGAGGTAGAGAACTAATAGTAAGAATAAATGGCCAACTTTCAGTGTGTAGAAGAGGTCAATAAGGAGGTGCCACAGTCCAATGTATGACTGGTGGTGTTGCAGTTACATTAATTTATTAAGGACCAGAAGGATGAATATGAGAAATAGTCAAGATGAGGGGAGAATTATAAAGCAATTCTGGGGAACGATGCAAATGTTATCAATAGGCAAGAGATGAACAATGACAGATATAATTTAATATGGCTGTGTTCAAGTCTATGCACGTTGGGAAAAATTAAACTGCATGCATCCTCTGAAAGATTCTGAATTAGTAATTACATCTTGGGGGTGGGGGGAGAACGCTTAAATGCCCATCACAGACAATTGGATGAGATTACCTACCTCAAAGTGCAGCTGTGGTCAAAATACTGCGCAAAACATGAAAAATGTTATGAAACAAGTGAATAATTATTCAAAAGATATAGAGAGAGTGTGGTCTACGGTGTGAACTGTGGTCTATGGTTGGTGGCAAGGCCCCAGGATGTGTAAGTCCATTGAGGCTGGTGGGCCACACTTGTTGGAGATGTTTGTGTGGGATGTGGTGGGAGGTGTGGGAGGTGGGCCACATGGGAATCCCAGTGGGTTCCGTGTAATATTTTGGGTATCTAAGCACCTCTTAAAATATATTTATATATATACATAAATAACATTTTTGTAAGCAAATGCACATATATGCATATACATTTATATATCATTTTGCAAATGTTGGTATATATTGTGAAAATTTAGATTTTTACCCACAATAAAAAAAATAAAAAATAAATAAATAAATAAATAAATAAATAAATAAATAAATAAATTAAAAAGATATAATACTACACCACATATTTTTCAACCACAACACATTAAAAAATAATAAATAGCTCACAGAGAGAGAAAAATGGCCTTTTTAGAGAAAAATGTCATTCAACTTTATTTTGGAATCATGTAACACAATTAAGCATGCATTTAATATGTCAGTGTACTTTGGTGTCATAAAATAAAATTAGCTTCTTAAGAGAAGAAAATATATGGAACCATGGCTGTTTAGCATAAGTAGATAAGGAAGAGAAAATCTAATTGTAATAGCAAATGGTACAGGATAGTGGCTATGAGCATGGGCTTTAATATCAGACACATTTAAATTCCAATCCTACCTCATATACAGAATGACAATCCCTACCTCATAGGATTACCCCACTGTCTGGCAAGTAGTAAATTCCCAATAAGTGAGAGTTTAAAAAGTGTAGATTCCCTGCCATAGATTTTTCCTATATTTTTTAAAATAAATATCAGTAGGTCCAATTGAATTGTTTATACATTTCCTTTTTTTCCAACTTATTTTTTTATTAGAGAAGTCATGGATTTCAGAAAAATCATGCAGAAAGTACAAATTTCCCATATACCACCCTGTAATTAACACCTTGCATTAGTGTGGTACATTTGTTACAATTGATGAAAAGACATTTTTTATAAGTGTACTGTTGCCTATAGTCCATTGTTTACAGTAGGGTTCAATGCGTTGTATAGATTTATGTTTTTGGTTTTTTTTTCAAGTAACATATTTCTTTAATAAATGTTTGTACTGAATTATAACAACATTCAGTCCGAAAAGTACACAAATAACAAGCATACAGCTCAATGAAAATTCACAGAATGAAAACACCTAGGTAACTATCACCCAACTGAAGAAGAACATTAACCAAACTCAAAAAGCCCCCCTCATTCCCATTCCCACTCATTATCATCCCTCCTCCCCAAAGGTAACTAATATCGTGACTTCTATTAACATATATTAGTTTTGCCTGTTTTTGAACTTTATATAAATGGAATAAAAAAGTATGTAGTCTTTTGTGTCCAGAGGCTTTCACTCACATTACGTTTGTGAGATTCATCCATGTTGTTGCCTGTGATAGTAGTTCATTCATTTTCATAGCTGTGGAACATTCATTTGTCTGCATGTACCTCCATTTATATATCCATTCTCCTATTCATAAACATTTTATTGTTTTCTGGCTCTGATATAATGTTGCTGTGAAATTTCTTGCACATGTTTCTATTTGAAATATAATTTTCTTATTAGAGAAGATTGTAAGTTTTTCAGAAAAATACAGAAAATACAGAGTTCCCATATACCACCCTATTATTAACACCTTGCATTACTTTGGTACACTTGTTACAATTGATGAAATAATATTATTATAATTGTACCATTAATTATAGTCCATGGTTTACATTAGTGCTCACTTTGTTGTGCAGTCATATACTTTTTTTAAAAATATTTATTTTAGTAACATATATACAACCTAAAATTTTGTCTTTACATTCAAATATAAAAATTCAGTGCTGTTAATTATGTTCATGTTGTTTCTTGGCAAATAAATGTATACATTTCTGTTGTGTGTGGAATCTCTGGGACACAGGTTTAGCATGTATTGAGCTTTAATAGAGACAGAAAAGTAGTTTTCCAAGTGGCTATACCTATTTACACTTCCATCAACACTATATGAGAGTTGCAGATACTCAACAACCTCATCAATACTTGATTTTTTAAAATTATTTTTAAAGAAGTTTAGATTACATAAATGTTACATCAAAAATATAGGGGATTTCTATATACCCCATACATACACATTCCCACATTAACAATACTTTTCATTAGTGTGGTACATTTGTTACAATTGAGGAACAAATATTGAAGCATTGCTACTAAGTATAGTCTATAGTTTACATTATGGTTTACAGTTTGCCCTGCACAATTTTATAGGTTTTGACAAAATGACCTGTGTCTGTCATTGCAATGTCATTCAGAAAAATTCCAATGTCCCCAAAATGCCCCATATGACACCTATTCTTCCCTCTCCCTCCCTTCAGAATCTCTGGTGTTCACTGCCTTTATATGAATGATACACGTTCTTCCATTGTAATAAATAAGTCTAATTTAGTTCATAGTTGCATTTGACCCTTATGTTTGCTCATTCCTTAATCTTGAGGAGTTTGGGGATGGAAACCCCCACTCTGTTTCTGATTGAGAGGGGGTTTAGAACCCATGGTGCAGGTGTATGGAACTGTCTTGCTTGCAGTTGTAAATATTCTCTGATTTCTTTGGAATGGGTGTTGTCCATCATCATCCTTTTGTTAGTTGTACTGGGTGATTCCAAGGAATTAGAGAGTGGGTGTTGCAACTCTGCTGAGATCCAAGGCTCAACCAGCATATGAACAGATCAAAGATTTAAGTCTCTGGGACATATATTTAATAAGTATAGTGCTAATTATAGGTTCAAATAAAAGGGGCAGAAGAGTCAAGTGTAGGAAAATTATAAATGAGTCTAACTCTGCTACATTGGGGAGCATATATACCAATGTAAGGCCCACTGACAGGGTACTAAATTCCTGAGATTGTCTGCCCTGCCTATAGTGCCTAGATGTCTCTAGAGCCTTCAGGAACCCCACCGTTTCAGGCACTGTTTACTGTGGCAGACAGTGAGATCCTCCTGAGACGTGCAAAAGCATAACCCCTGGAATGACCTCCCAACTTACTTTGAAATCTCTTAGCTATAAAAACTCATTTGTATTTAATATTTCCCCCTTTTGGTCAAGGTCTTTTTCCAAATGCATCGCTAGTCAGCACTTGGTAATAATCCCTCAGTGCCAGGAAGGCTCATCCCCAGAAGTCACGTCCCATGCCGGGGGAAGGTAGTACTTATATATGCTGAATTTGGCTTAGAAAGAGGCCACATTTGATCAACAAGGACGCTTTCAGTAGGTAACTCTTAGGCAATATATAATACTAGGCTAAGTTTTAATTTCACAAGAAAAGGTTCATAAATAAAATGATCAATATCAAGGGCCTGGCATAATGGTCTGTCCTCCTTCAATAAGCACAGCCCATGTACTCAGGGGATTCTTGCCACTCTATTAGAGAATGTAGCAGGACTTACCAGGATGGGAATTCAATATTCTTTCAGTTATTGTGTGGGTCTCGACCCACCAAGACAATACCTCATGACCACTTGAACTTACTCATATGCCATAGAGGCATGCCCCAGGTGCACCACTCCCCACACATCCCCCCATCCCTGCCACAACAAACACTTGAATTTTCCCCCCAAAATAGCTCCCTCGTCTACTTGCTCATTGGGTTTTTTTTCGCTCTTTGTTTTTGCTCATTGTTGTTTTTGCTTATTTTCTGCTCATTGTTTTTGCTCAATCTTTTTGCTTATTGTCTCTTCGTTGTCTGCTCATTACCTGTTTATTTTTTCATTAGGAGGCACCAGGAATTGAACCCAGGACCTCTCATGTGGGAGGCAGGTGCTCCCTGCTTAGTTTTTGTTTCTGATCGTTGTCTGCTCATTGTTTCCTCATTGTCTTGCTCATTGTTTTTGTTCATTGTTTGCTCTTTTTTTTGCTCATTGTCTGCTCATTTGGGTTTTTTTTTTTTCCGCTCATTGTCTGCTCATTGTTTTTGCTTGATGTCTGCTTGTTGTGTGCTCATTGTTTGTTTGTTTTCTTTAGGAGGCACTGGGAACTGAACCCAGGACCTCCCATGTGGGAGGCAGGCACTCAACTGCTTGAGCCACATCCACTCTAACATTTAATTTTGATATTTTCTTTTATTCGTTTATTTTTTTATTTCAATTATTCTGGTGGGTATCATAATTTGATATTAAAGCATGTCTCTTGATTTGTAACACCTGCACAAGAAAAACAATGTTGAGAGTCTTTAATTATCCAGTTTAAGCAAAATTTTGCAGGTTGAGAAGAATTATTTAGCTATATAGCTACTGCCCAATCCTTTTTTGAGACTTGAGGTTCATAACGGAAAGTTTTAAAATAAAGCAAAAGTTAGTGTTTCCTTTTCTGTACACTAGCTAAAAATGAATTATTCAAAAGGAAATTAAGAAAATTTCATTTACAATAGCAACTAAAAGAATAAAATACATAGGAATAAATTTAAATGAGGAGGAGCAAGACTTATACACTGAAAACTACAAAACATTGCCAAAAGGAATTATAGAAGACCTAAATGTATTGAAAGACATACTGTGTTTATGGATGAGAAGATTTAATATTGTTAAGCTAGCAATACTCCCCAAAGCAATCTATAGATTCAATGATGGCCTTTTTTGTACAAATGGAAGAGTTCATTCTAACACTGGCAAAGGACCCTGAATAGCAAAACAATCTTAAAAATAATAAAGTTGGAGGGCTCACACTTCCTGACTTCAAAACTTACTACAAAGCTACATTAAACAAAACAGTGTGGCACTGGCATAAGTATAGATATATAGATCAATGCAATAGAATTGAGAGTCTGGAAATAAACTCATACATCTATGATCAGTTGATATTTGACAATTGTGCCTAGATGATTTAATGGGGAAAGAATAGTCTCTTTAGCAAATGTTACTGTGTCAATGGCTATTCACGTGCAAAAGAATAAAGTTGTACCCTTACATCACACTGTAAATAACAATTAGAACAAAATGGATTATAAGCCTAAATGTAAGAGATAAAACCATAAAATTCTTAGAAGAAAACATAACAGAAAATCTTCACTTGGGATTTGGCAATGACTTCTTGATAGGACAACAAAAGCACAAGCAGGAAAAGAAAAATATACATAAACTGGACTTCATCAAAATTTAAAACTTTTATGCATCTAAGGATACTATCAGGAAAGGGAGGGGACTTGAAGGAATATGGCATCAGAATAGACAGGCCAGGTCCAACTCTCTCACAATAACAACAGAAAAAGGACAGAAGCTGTCTGAGGAACCTGATTTGTGAGTCAGCATACCAGGACAATGTTGCACAGACCCCAAGAGGGTGAAGGACAGAGAGACGAAGAGCCTGAAATGACAATCATGAGTTATTAAACCCTTGGGGTGGCTGGAAAAGGCATCCAGCCCCCATCGTCAAGGTGCACAACCTAGAATAAAAACCATGGCTCACTGCAGCCAACTGAGAGGGGAACAGATGTCTTCCTCCCTGGGAAGAAGGAAGGTGTGGCAGAAGGCAGTGTGTGGTTTCTCTTCAGTGAATTGGGCCAGCAGTGCCCACTTTGAATCTTGGCTCTGGCCAAACAAGAAGCACAGATAAGAGCAGGTTGAAAGAGAAACCTCAATGGAAAGCTTCACTAACAAGCGCCATCTGTTGGCCCGCTGGGACACTGCAAGGAGAAAAACTGCTTTTAGGTCTCTCTTAACCCAAACCCCTGGGAGAAAACCTGGGCCCCAATAGTGAGTCCATGGCCCAATTTTGGTTATTTAAGCTGGGCAATTTTAAAGACTCAGAATAAGTTGAACCAAAAATAAAAGAAGAGCCATGAAACAAAACCTCTAGGCAAAACAGAGAACTTGACCATCAGAGTAAATTCACCATCATATTCAGATGCCTAGACATCAGCAAAAACTTACAAGCCATACAAAGAAACAAAAAGAGATGGTCCAGCCAAAGAAACAAACCAAATATCCTGATGAGATACAGGACTTAAGAAACCTAATCAATGATAATCACACAAATCTTCTAAATCAGTTCAAAGAGTTGAAAGAAAATATGATTAAAGAGAAAGTATATTAAGAAAACCCTGAGCCTCGGGAATTCCAAGATGGCAGAGGAGGGAACAACAGGCTGCAATCCTCCTCCAGAAATCATGGGAAAGTAAGCAGGTTTACTTGGCAGGAGAGAAGCTGTGGGACCACAAGAGTAATTGGAGAGGGCAGCTAGACAGGAGGGCCCCAGGTGGCAGAGGGGGGGAAGGGAACCCATAGGAGATAGGACACTCAAGCAGGCTTAGAGGGCGAGGAAAGCAAGGGAGGTGACCTGGCTGGAAGATGAGCACTCAGCCAACTCCAAGAATGGGTTAAGTCTGCTGTCTCCTGGGCAACTGGATCCCAGGGGGTATCCTGGTACCCAGCAGGTCCTTGAGGTGAGGGAGCTGCAGGGCAAACAGGTGTAGGGGACATTCACCCAGCCAACTCAGGGAGGGAAAGGTGTAGGTGGGGAGGGGAGATAGGGACCAGAAAAAAAAGACATCAGCCAGCACTGAAACAGTTTCAGGGAGAGGGGAGGGGGGAACTGACCAAGCAGGATACCACAACAATCGACCCTGGGAGACAGAGGAACTGGGTCAGTGAGGGAGTGGGCTGGCAGGCACCTAAAAGCCACAGAAAGCAGAAAGCCTGGAGAGGCTACCAGCAAAACATCAGAAGCCTAATTGGCCTGAGATAAAAGGGGGCAGGCAAAGGCCGAAAACAAACCTTCAGAAGCCTTCAGAAGCCTAACCTAACCAGTGGAACAGGTGCATATCAGTAGTTACACTCCTGCTTTCCATATACAAGGTCTGGGTTCACTCCCCAGTACCTTCTTTTAAAAAAAGCTTAATCAGCCTGAGTGATAATGGGGGTAGGGAGAGACACCCTAGAAGCTGCCAGGGGCAGGAGTTGAAGGACAGCAGCCTCGGGACAGAGAACTTAGACTGAGAATTTTTTATGTTGTTTGATTAGTTATTTTTTATTCCTTATTGTTTTCTCTATACCTAGGTACCTACCTGGGGAGGGCAGGTTGCAAGGAGATTGGTGGGAGAGCACTGGCAGCCTGAGAGGGTTGATAGTGGCCTGAGAGAAAAGCCTGATTTTTCTGTTTAGTTGTTAGAGTTGTTGTTGCTTTCTTTTCCTTCTTTTTTCTCTCTTCTCTCCTTAGTTTATTTCTATTCTTTCTTTCATGTTTCCCTTTTCTGTTGCTTTTTCTTTGTTTCACCTTCTGTTTTTTAGTCCTCATTTTCTTTCTTCTCATCTTTCTGATCTTTTACTTTATTCTATTTTTTCCTGTTTCTTTCTTTTTTATGCCACATTTTTTATCCTTAATCCTTTTTATTTTTTATGATTTTACTTATTTATTTTTTCTTTTCTTCCTGGTTCTTTTAAGTTTCCTTTTCCATATGTTTTATTTTTTTAATCTTCTTTCTTTCCTTTCCTATGGTCTTTTATTCCTATTTGTTATGTAAATGATTTAATTTATAAGAAACTGGCATTGACTTCCAAAGTGGTTGTATTTTTTTTTATTTTTTGTAAAAGATACGTAGATTACATAAATGTTACACAAAAAAATATAGTGATTCCCATATGCCCCACTCCCCACACTTTCCACATCCTCCCACATAAACATACTTCATTAGTGTGGCATATTCATTGCAATTGATAAATGCATCCTGGGGCTTTGCCACTGAGCATGGAACATAGTTCACATTGTAGTCCTATGGTCTTAATATTTGGCGGGGGGGACACAGACAACTACAAAGGCATAGAATAAGTGAAACCAAGTGTCAAAGGGGAAACTTAATGCAAAATAAAACAGAATACCACCCTAGAGCAGAAAAAGAAGCTAACCATCTGAATAATCGCATCAAAAAAAGATGACCAGACACCAGCAAAAAATTAAAATCCATACTAAAAAAAGGAAGACATGAACCATGCAGGCGAAAAGAAGGTGGTATGATACAATTAAGAAACTGAAAGAGAAAAACTGCCAGCCTAGAATTCTTTATCCAGCAAAATTTTCCTTCAAATATGAAGGTGAGTATAAAATAGTCACAAACGAACAGAAACTAAGAGTGTTTGCAAAAAAGAATCCAACTTTGCAGGAAATATTAAAGGAAGCCTTAGAACCTGAAAGAAAAAGACAGAAGAGAGAGGCTTGGAAGAGAGTATAGAAGAAAGAATAGCAGAAAGGATAACCAAAAAAGAAAAAAAAAACAGGCAAAAATATGATATGACATATGAAAACCAAAGAATAAAATGGAGGAAGTAAATAGTGCATTTACAGTAATATCACTGAATGTGAATGGATTAAACTTCCCAATCAAAAGATACAGGCTGATAGAATGGAAAAAAAAAAAAAAAAAAAAAAAAAAAAA
>JAKSZT010053808.1:2062591-2117098 GCA_026826555.1 Tolypeutes matacus
TATGCTGCTTACAAGAAACTCACCTTAGACCCAGGGATACAAACCGGTTGAAAGTGAAAGGTTGGAAAAAGGTACTCCACGCGAGTAGTAACCAGAAAAGAGCAGGGGTAGCTATACTAATATCAGACAAACAGACTTTAAATGCAAAAAAGTTATAAGAGATACAGAAGGCCATTATATATTAATAAAAGGGACAATCCACCAGGAAGATATAACAGTCATAAATATCTACACACCTGAGTGCCCCAAAATATATGACACAAACTCTGGCAAAACTGAAGGAAGAAATAGACATTTCTACAATAATCGTTGGAGACTTCAACACCCCACTCACATCATTAGATAGAACAACTAGACAGAAGATCAACAAGGAAACAGAGAACTTGAACAATATGATAAGCAAGTTAGACCTAACAGATATATACAGAACACTGCATCCAAACTCAGAGGGTTATACATTCTTTTCAAGTGCCCATGGATCTTTCTCCAGGATAGACCACATGTTAGGTCACATGCAGCTCTCAATAATTTTAAAAAGATTAAAATTATACAAAGTGCCTTCTCAGACCAGAATGGAATGAAACTAGAATCAATAATAGACAGGAAAAAAGTAAATTTGCAAACATGTGGAGACTGAACAACACACTCCTAAATAATTGGTGGGTCAAAGAAAAAATTGCAAGTGAAATCAGTAAATATATTGAGACAAATGAAAATGAGAACACAACGTATCAAAATCTATGGGATACAGTGAAGGGAGTCTTGAGAGGGAAATTTATAGTCCTAAATGCCTATATTAAAAAACAAGAAAGAGCTAAACTCAAAGATTTAACTGAACAACTAGAGAAACTAGAAAAAGAACAGCAAATCAATACAAAGCAAGCAGAAGGAAAGAAATAATAAAGATTAGAGCAGAAATAAATGAAAATGAGAACAGAAAAACAATAGAGAAAATCAACAAAACCAAAAGCTGGTTCTTTGAGAAGATCAATAAAATTGACAAACACCTAGCTAGACTAACAAAGAAAAAAAGAGAGAAGATGCAAATAAATACAATCAGACATAAAAGGGGGGAAGTTACAATGAACCCACAGAAATGAAAAGAATCATAAGAGGATATTATGAGAAACTATATGCCAACAAACTAGACAACCTAGATGAAATGGACAAATATCTAGATATGCACAACGAGCCTACACTGATGCTACAAGAAATACAAGAACTTAAACCAATCACATTTAAGAAGATTGAATCCATCATCAAAAATCTCCCAGCAAAGAAAAGTCCAGGACCAGATGTCTTCACAGGTGAATTCTACCAAGCATTTAGAAAAGAATTAACACCAATCCTGTTTAAACTCTTCCAAAAAATTGAAGAGGAGGGAAAATTACCCAACACATTTTATGAAGCCAATATCACCCTAATACCAAAGCCAGATAAAGATCCTACAAGAAAAGAAAATTACAGACCAATCTCTCTAATGAAGATAGATGCAAAAATTCTCAACAAAATACTTGCAAATCGAATCCAACAGCATATCAAAAGATTTATACATCACGACCAAGAGGGATTTATTCCTGGTATGCAAGGCTGGTTCCACATAAAAAAATCAATCAATGTAATAACACCACATTAACAAATTGAAGGAAAAAAAACACATGGTCATCTCAATCAATGCAGAAAAGGCATTCGACAAAATCCAGCATCTTTTTTTGATAAAAAACACTTCAAAAGATAGGAATAGAAGGGAAATACTTCAATATGATAAAAGGCATATATGAAAAACCCACAGCCAACATCATACTCAATGGGCAAAGGTTGAAAGCTTTCCCTTAAGATCGGGAACAAGACAAGGATGCCCACTGTCACCATTGTTATTGAACATTGTACTAGATGTTCTAGCTAGGGCAATTAGACAAGAAAAAAAAAATTAAAGGCATCCAAATAGGAAAAGAGGAAGTAAACTCTCACTGTTTGCAGATGACATGATCCTGTACTTAGAAAATCCTGAAGTATCCACGACAAAGCTACTTGAGCTAATAAATGAGTTCAGCAAAGTGGCAGAATACAAGATCAACACGCAAAAATCAGTAATGTTTTTATACACTGGTATGGAACAACCTGAGGAGGAAATCAGGGGGAAAATCCATTTTCAATAGCAACAAAAAGACTCAAATACCTAGGAGTTAAGAAGTACAGGACCTATATGCAGACTTCTACAAAACAATGCTAAAAGAAAGTTTAAAAGTCCTAAACAAATGGAAAGATATTCCATGTTCATGGATTGGAAGAATAAATATCGTGAAGATGTCAATATTACCCAAACTGATTTATAAATTCAATGCAATACCAATCAAAATCCCAACAGCTTACTTTACAGAATTAGAGAAGGCAATTACCAAATTTATCTGGAAGGGTAAGTGCACCCAAATAGCCAAAAGCATTCTAAATAAGAAGAGCGACATGGGAGGAATTTCACTGCCTGACCTTGAAACATATTACAAAGCTACAGTGGTCAAAACAGCATGGTACTGGCATAAAGATAGACATATCGATCAGCGGAATAGAATTGAGAACCCAGAAATAAACCTTCACCTATACAGTCAACTGGTTTTTGGCAAACCTACAAGTCCATGCTAATGGGAAAAAACAGTCTCTTCAACAAATGGTGTTGGGAGAACTGGATATCTATAACCAAAAGACTGAAAGAGGATCCCATCTCACCCCCTATACAAGAATCAACTCAAAATGCATCAAAGATCTAAATATAAAAGCCAGGACCATAAAAGTACTAGAAAAAAATGTAGGGAAACATCTTCAAGACCTTGTAGTAGATGGTGGTTTCTTGGACCTTATACCCAAAGCACACACAACAAAAGAAAAACTAGATAAATGGGACCTCCTCAAAATTCAACACTTTTGCACTTCACAGGACTTTGTCAAAAGGGTTAAAAGGCAGCCAACTCAATGGAAAAAAAATTTGGAAATCATATATCTGATAAGGGTTTAATATTCAGGATTTATAAAGAGATGTTACAACTCAACAATAAAAAGACAACTTAATTAAAAAATGGGCAAAAGACTTGAACAGACATTTCTCCAAAGAAGAAATACAACATCACTCATGATTAGGGAAATGCAAATCAAAACTACAATGAGATATCATTTCACACCTATCAGAATGGCCACTACTAAAAGACTGAGAACTACAAGTGTTGAAGAGGATGTGGAGGGATAGGAATACTTATTCACTGTTGGTGGGAATGCAGAATGGTACAGCCACTGTGGAGGACTGTTTGGCAGTTCCTAAAGTAGTTGAATACAGACATGCCATGTGACCTGGCAATACCACTACTGGGTATATACCCAGAAGAACTGATATCAGTGACATGAATAGACTTCTGCACACCTATGTTCATAGTGAACTTATTCACAATTGCCAAAAGTTGGAAACAACCCAAGTGTCCATCAACTGATGAATGGATAAACAAACTGTGATGTATTCACACAATGGAGTATTATGCAGCTGTAAGAAGAAATGAAGTCGTAAAGCATATGACAACATGGATGAACCTGGAAGACATTATGTTGAGCAAAGCAAGCCAGACACAAATGGACAAATACTGTATGAATGTGTTACTATGAACCAAATATATTGTGTAACATATTGTTTGATTCAAAAAAAGTTTATATGTATCTAGTATATTTAATTGAGAAATGTAAATATTTATTCATCTGTGTTTACTTTTTAGTTTTTAATTGTTTATATTTTCGATTATTATATGTACAAAATAAAGTAAAAAAAAAACAAAAAAAAAAAGAAGACATGTCCCTGTCTAATGAACAAAGCAAGAAACAGAGGAGATGCAGAACATGGAAAAACTAATCTAAGATACCTAAACAAATATCATGAACTGAAGGAAGAGATAAAGGATATTAAGAAGACACTGGGAAACATACAGAAGAAATTGTAAACATACATAAAAAGATAACAGTTTTTCTGATGTGGATGAATGGCACAATGCAAGAAATTAAAAATACACTAGAAACACATAAGAGGAGATTTGAACATGCAAAGGAAAGAATTAGTGACGATGAAGATAGTACATCTGAAATCACACAGATAATAGAACAGATAGATAAAATATAGAAAAATTTCAGGAAGGTCTCAGGGAATGGAATGACAACATGAAACACACAAACACATTACAGGTTTCCCAGAGGGAGAAGAGAAGGGAAAGGGATCAGAAAGAGCATTGGAGGAAATAATGGCTGAAAATTTTCCCAATTCTTTTGAGGGACATGAATGTTTATCTCTAGGAAGTGCAGCACACCTGAAACAGTGTAAATCCTAACAGTCCTATACCGAGACATATACTTATCAAGTTATCAAATGCGAAAGACAAAGAGAGAATGCTGAAAGCAGCAAGGGAAAAGAGATCCATCACATACAAGGGAAGATCAATAAGATTGGGCATGGATTGCTCATCTGAAACCATGGAGGCAAGAAGGCAGTGGTATGAGATAGTTAAGGGGCTAAAAAAACTGTCAGTCAAGAATTGTGTATCCAGCAAAGCTGGCATCCATTTTTTTAAAAAATGAGAGAGGGGTGATCACCACCTGATCCCACAGAAATAAAAAGGATCATAAGAGGATACTTTGAAAAATTGTATGCAAACAAGACAGATAACACAGATGAAATGGACAAATTTCTAGAAACACACAAGCAATCTACACTGATGAAAGAAGAAATTGATGAACACTACAGGCAAACCACAAGTAAAGAGATGGAATGAGTCATCAAAAACCTCACAACTAAGAAAAACCCAGGACCAGATGGCTTCACAGGTGAATTCTACCAATAATTCCAGAAAGAACTAACCCCAATCCTCCTTAAAATCTTTAAAAAAAAAAAACAGAATTGGAGGGAACTTTGCCTAACTCGTTCTATGATGCCAAAATCAACCTAATACCAAAGCCACATAAAGACACCACAAAAAAAGAAAATTACAGACCAATCTCTCTAATGAACCTGGATGCTAAAAGCCTCAACAAAATACTTCCTAATTGTATTCAACAACACATCTAATGAATTACACACAATGACCAAGTGGGTTTCATCCCTGGTATGCAAGGAGGGTTCAACATAAGAAAATCAATCTGGTAATACACCATGTTAAAAGATCAAAGGAAAAAATCACATGATTATCTCTATTGATGCAGAAAAATCATTTGACAAAGTACAGCATCCTTTAAAAAAAAAAAAAGCTTTTAAAATAGGATTAGAAGGAAACTTCCTCAAAATGATAAAGGGCATATATGAAAATCCCAGAACTACATGCTCAATGGTGAAATGCTAAAGGCTTTCCCTCTAAGATCTGGAACAAGACAAGGATGCCTACTGTCTCTGCTCATGTTTAACATTGTGTTAGAAGTACTTGCTTGAACACTTAGGAAAGAAATAGAAATAAAAGGCATCCAAACTGGAAAGGAAGAAGTAAAAATTTGCAGATAACATGATCCTATACATATAAAGCCCTGAGAAATCTACAACAAAGCTTCTAGAGCTGATAAACGAGTTCAGGAAAGTGGCAGGATATAAGAGCAACAAGCAAAAATCAGTAGCATTTCTGTACACTAATAGTGAGCAATCTGAGGAGGAAATCAAGAAAAAATTCCATTTACAATAGCAAATAAAAGAATCAAATATCTAGGAATAGACTTAACTAAAGATGTAAAGAACCTATACTCAGAAAACTTCACAACATTGTTAAAGAAATCAAAGAAGACCTAATTAAATGGAAGAATATTCCCTGTTTATGGATTGGAAGAGTAGACATCATTAAGATATCTGTTCTACCCGAATTGATTTACAGATATAATGCAATCCCAATAAAAATTACAACAGCATTTTTTACTGAATGGGAAAAGCTAATTATGAAATTTATTTGGAGGGAAAGGGGCCCTGAATAGTCAAAGACATATTGAAAAAGAAAAACAAAATTGAAGGAATCACACTACCTGACTTTAAAGCTATAGTGACCAAAACTGCATTGTTTTGGCACAAGGATGTACATACTGACCAATGGAACAGAACTGAGAATTCTGATATAGATCCTCACATATATGGTTAACTGATATTTGACAAGGCCACCAAACCTACTTAACTGGAAGAGAATGGCCTCTTCAACAAATGGTGCTTGGTATGGGCAGTTCCTAATAGAGGAGGACAAACAAGAGTGTCAAGACCTCAGTGTCATTGCATGTAACTATGAATCTTGTCATCCAAAGAGTGAAGCCAGGGGGTTACTGTGGGTCCTGGGGGAAGGGGAGGGAGGAATAGAATAGATTAAACAGTGGGTATTTAGTGGGCAATAGAAGTGTTCTACATGATCTTACAATGATGGACACAGGTCATATTTAATACCATCAAAATTTATAAAAGTGTACTGTCTAAAATGTAAACCATCATGTAAACCACTGACCATGTTTGGTAGCTATGTTTCACTATGTGTATTTCAGTTATAACAAAGGTACCATCCACATATAAAAAGGTATTAATACAGGAAGGATGAAAAGGGGAGATATTGGGTATATGAGAATTCCCTGTATTCTGTATATGACTTTACTGTGGCCTAAAACTTCTTTGAAAACAAAATGAAAAATAGTAAGACACTGGGGAATAAATGGAAGAAAATGTCCTGTACAGACAGGACACCAGATATTACAGTGATGAAAGGCAAAATGTCAAAAAATTTTAAATATTTTTCATTGTTTCTTAATTTCCCAATCTTTTAATTTTATTTTATTTTTAGTTTTTTTTTTTAATTTTTATGTATTATATTTCTTAATACATAAGAATGTGAGTGGAGGGAGACTCACACAATAACCAAGAGAATATTGAATTCCCATCCTGGAGAGCTCCACCACATTCTCTATTGGAGCAGCAACAGTCCCCCAAGTGCAGGGGCAATGACTGGCAAAGAAGGATGATCCACTGATGGGCCCTTGATATTGATGACTATGCTTATTAGCTTTTTTTTTTTTTTTTTTTTAATTTCTAAAAAATTTATTTTTATTGAAGTATATCATTTATACATGAGCATGCATAAACAATAAGTGTATTGTGAAGGTTGTGAACTTACAAAATAAACATGCATAACATCATGCAGGGGTCCCACACATCACCCCTCTACCAACACCTTGCATTGTTGTGAAACATTTTTTTTTCACTGTGAAAAAAACTTTATTGTATTCTAGAAGATTAAAATAATCTTTTCAAAATTATTAGCTTTTGATCTTAAAATTGAAACTTAGCCTAGTGTTGTGGGGTGCCTAAGGGTTACCTCCTGAGAGCCTCCTTGTTGCTCAAATGTGGCCTCTCTCTATGCCAAACTCATCATATAAATGCATTACTTTCCCCCCAGTGTGGGACATGATTCCTGGGGATGAGCCTCCCTGGCACCAAGGGATTACTACCAAGCACCAACTAGCAATGCAACTGGAAAAAGACCTCGAATAAAAGGGGGAAATGTAAAGACAAATGAGTTTATATGGCTAAGAGACTTCAAAGTGAGTCAGGAGGTCATCCAAGAGGTAATGCTTATGCACATCTCAGCAGGATCTCATAGACTACCAAAGTGGGTACTGCCCTAAATAGTTGGGCTCCTGTGGGCTTTGAAGACACCCAGGTCCTATGGTCAGGGCTGATAGCTCCAGAGTTTGGTGCCTTGACAGTGGGCCCTATTTTGAATTTTGTGCTCCTTGGAGTCACAGAGTTGGACTCAATTGTCTTCCCTACACATGACTCATCTGTCCCTTCTATTTAAACCTATACTTGGTGCTGGAGTTTGTAGGTGTATGTCCAAGAGACATGAGTCTTTGAGCTGTTCATGTGTTCATGTGCTGGGCCTGGAACCTCAGCGGAGTTGCAACACCTACTCTACAGCTCATTGGACTCACCCAGGACAACTAACAAGGAGATGATGATGGACAATGACCATCCCAATGAACAGAGAGAGTCTGCAACTGCAAGCAAGATAGTCCTATCCATCTTCCCCATGGGATATAAGCCCCCTCTCAATTAGAGGTGGAGTGGACATCACCCTCCCAGAATCCTCAGGATTGGGGAAAGAACTATGGACTAGAGCGGACTTACTGGTATTCTACTATAGACATATTGTGATTCTAGCAATGGAGGAAATTACAACATTGATGTGGAGGCAGTGGCCACTGGAGGATCTGGAGAGGGAAAAATAGTTGTAATACAGGGGCTTTTTCAGGACTTGGGAATCATCTTGAATGACACTGCAATGACAGATATAGGCCATTTTATATCATCACATAACATGCAGAACTGTGTGGAAGAGAGTGTAGATTACAGTGTGAACTATGGTCCATGCTTAATGGCAAAGTCCCAGGATGCATTTATCAATTGCAGTGAATATGCCACTCTATTGAAGGATGTTTATGTGGGAGGGTGTGGAAGGTGTGGGGAGTGGGGAATACGGGAATCCTTATAATTTTTGTGTAACATTTATGTAATCTAAGTATCTTTTTAAAAATTAAAAATATATATTATTTTTAAAAATGGTGCTTGGAGAACTGGACATCCATATCCAAAGGAATGAGAGAGGATCACCATCTCACACACTATACAAAAATTAACTCAAGATGGATCAAAGATCTAAATATAAAAGCCAAGACCGTAAAGCTCCTAAAAGATGATGTAGGGAAGCATCTATGAGATCTTTTAGTAGGAAGTGGTTTCATAAACTTTACACCCAAAGCACAAGCAACAAAAGAAAAAAATAGATAAGTGGGACCTTCTTAAATTTAAAAACTTTTGCACTTCAAAGGAGTTCATCAAGAAATTGAAAAGGCAGCCTATTCAATGGGAGAAAATATTTGGTAACCATCTTTCGAATAAAGGCCTAATATCCAGCATATATAAAGATAAACAACCCGTTTATCTCAAAATAAAAAGATAAACAACCCGTTTAAAAATGGGCCAGAGATTTGAATAGACATTCTTCCACGTGAAAAGTGGAAAAAATCACATGTAAAGATGCTCAACATCATTAGCTATCAAGGAAATGCAAATCAAAGCTACAATGAGAGTGAAGTAGATGTGGCTCAAGCGATTGAGTTCCCACCTACCACATGGGAGGTCTGGGTTTGGTTCCTGAAGCCTCCTAAAAAAAGAAGACCAGAACACAACAAACAGACATAGAAAATGCAAAACAATGAGGGGTGGGGAGAAATAAATAAATAAGATAAATCTTAAAGAAAAACTACAATGAGATATTTTATTCCTATTAGACTGGCAGCTATTTTAAAAATCAGTAAACTACAAGTGTTGGAGAGGATATGGAGGAAAGGGAACCCTCATCCAATGCTGGTGGGAATGTAGAATGGTGCAGCCATTGTGGAGGACAGTTTGGCGGTTCCTCAGGAAGCTAACTATAGAATTGTCATATGATCCAGCAATCCAATGCTGGGTATGTACCCAGAAAAATTGAAAGCAGGGACACGAACAGATATATGCACACCAGTGTTCATAGTGGCATTATTCACTATTGCCAAAAGTTGGAAGCAACACAAATGTCCATCAACAGAATAATGGAGAAGCGGCTGTGGCTCAATCAGTCGGGCTCCCGTTTACCATATGGGAGGCCCCGGGTTCGGTTCCCGGGGCCTCCTGGTGAAGGCAAGCCCGCCCGCACGGCGTGGTTAGCTGACCCAGCGAGCACGAGCAGCAAGGGGGGGACAAATGAATAAATAAACAAAATCTTTAAAAAAAAAAAAAAAACAGAAGAATGGATAAGCAAAATGTGGTGTGTGTGTGTGTGTGTGTATAATGGAATATTACTCAGCTGTAATGTAATGTGGTATATATATTTATAATGGAATATTATTCAGCATGCAAAGATAACATGGATGAATCTTGAAGAACTTATGTTGAGTGAAGTAAGCCAGACACTAAAGAACAAATATTGCATGACCTCACTGGTACAACCTAAGCCTATTGAGCACACTAACAGAGCTAGAGTCTGGAGATAGGTTATCAGGATACAGAAAGGAAGTAGAGTATGGTGAGCCGATTCTCAATATGAGCAAAACCCATGATAAGGTGGATGGGGGTGGTTTGGCAGTGGAGGGGAGTGATGGTGGTGCAGGAACATAAGTGGGGTTGATGGTGCTGGAATGTGAGGGTGAGCAGGATAGGGTATTGGGATGGACTGTCAATGGAACTAAGGGGAGGACGAGAGGAAGAAACAGGTAAACTCTGGGGACTTGGAGGTCTATGGTTGAAACTACAATGGTTGAAATGTTTTTTATGGCAAGTATGGCAGGGGAGGGTCACTGATGCAGAGCATCAGTGGTGGATGGTTATGTGGGAAAGGGTACACCTGGGTCATGCTGCTATGGAATATGAATGTGTCCATTTTGCCATAGAGTATTATCTCATTGGATGAAGACCCATATAATAAACAAGAAAATATTAAACTTCCATCCTTGTTAGTCCTGCTACATTCTCAAATAGAGGGTCAAGAACCTCTCAAGTACATAGGCAGTGCCTAATAAAAGAATACATACCAGTATGTCAAGCCCTCAATATTAAATGCATGTAACTATGAACATTACTCTTCAAAAACTGAAACTTAGTGGTTAGCATAGGTTCTGAGGGGAGGGTGAGGGAAGAATGGGTAGAACATAGGACATTTTGGAGGCATTGGAATTGTTCCGCATGATCTTGAAATAACAGATACAGGCCATTATGCATTTTGTCAGAACCAATAAAAGTATACTATGCAAAAGTTAAACCATAATGTAAACCATTTACCATGGTTAGTAACAATGCTTCAATATTTTTTCATTAAATAATGTACCATACTCATGTAGGATGTTATTCATAGGGGAGGATGTGGGGGAGAAGGGGGTGTATTAGTCAGCCAAAAGGGTGCTAATGCAAAATACCAGAAATCGGTTGGCTTTTATAAAGGGTATTTATTTGGGGTAGAAGTCCACAGTTACCAGGCCATAAAGTATAAGTTACTTCCCTCACCCAAGTCCATTGCCACGTGTTGGAGCAAGATGGCTGCTGACGTCTGCAAGGGTTCAGGCTTCCTGGGTTCCTCTCTTCCCAGGGCTTGCTTGTCTCCGGGTTCAGCTCCTCTGCTATCGCCACAAAGTCAGCTGTAAACTATGAGGCTCTCTAGGCTTTGCCTCTCTCCATAAGCCCAGCTGTAGACTATCAGGCAAACAGCTTGTTTCTCTTCCCGGGGCCTTCTCTCTTTCCTCACGACCAAGCTCCTCTATGTGTTCACTTCCCAGGGACTCCAGCATTAAATCATAGCATCAGAACTTCAACATCAAAAAACTGCTCCTACTCTGTCCTATGCCATGTCTTTTTATATTTGAGACCTCACCCACCAAGGGGTGGGGCTCAACACCCTACTGATGTGGCCCAGTCTATGCCTAATCATAACTTAATCATGCCCAGATGAACAGACCAGTTTACAAGCATAATGCAATATCTATTTTTGGAATTCATAACTATATCAAACTGCCAAATTGCTATACCAACTAATGATGCATTTGGAAAATACCTTGACCAAAAGGGGGAAATATTAAATACAAATGAGTTTTTATGGCTAAGATATACCAAAGTGATACCCACAGATTTTGGATGAGACTGTGGAGAGATACCAGAGGTTGTGCTTATGCATGTCTCAGGAGGATCTCACTAACAGCCATGATATACACTGCCTCAAGAAGGAGTGCTCCTCAACTAGCAATGCAACTGGAAAAAGACCCAGAATAATAGGGGGGGAAGGTAAAGACAAATGAGTTTATATGACTAAGAGACTTCAAAGTGAGTCAGGAGGTCAGCCCAGATGTAACGCTTATGCACATCTCAGCAGGATCTGATAGACTGCCAAAGTAGATACTACCCCAAATAGTGGGGCTCCTGAGGGCTCTGGAGACACCCAGGTCCTATGGTCAGGGTACATAGCTCCGGAGTTTGGTGCCTTGCCAGTGGGCCCTACTTTGGAGTTTGTGCTCCTGAGAGTGACAGAATTGGACTCAGTTATGGCTTCCCTAGACATGGCTCATCCGTCCCTTCTATTTGAACCTATAGTTGGTGCTGGAGTCGGTAGGTGTACGTCCAAGAGACTTAAATCTTTGAGCTGTCTATGTGCCAGCTGGGCCCTGAGCCTCACCAGAGTTGCTACACCTACTGTCCAGTTTATTGGACTCACCCATGACAACTAACAAGGAGGTGAGGATGGACAAACACCATACCAAGGAACCGAGAGAGCCTACAACTGCAAGCAAGAGAATCTCATCCATCAGCTGTATGGGATCGAAGCTCCCACTCAATTAGAGGAAGAGTGGACATCACCATCCCAGAATCCTCAGGATTGGGGAAAGAACTATAGACTAGAGTGGACTTACTGGTATTCTACTATAGACTTATTATGATTCTAGCAATGGGAAAAGTTACAACATTGATGTGGAGGCAGTGGCCACTGGAGGCTCTGAGGGCAAGGAGAAGGAAAAACAGTTGTAATAGGGGGGCATTTTTGGGACTTGGGAATAGTCCTGAATGACATTGCTTCAACAGATATAGGCCATTATATATCTTCCCATAACCTATAGAATTGTGTGGGGGAGAGTGAAAACTACAATGTAAACTATAATCCATGCTCTGTGGCAATGCCCAAAAATGCATGCCTGGGGGCTGCAGCTGGGATCCTTGGGCCAGGTGGCCAGAGTTTGGCTTGGTAACAGTGTGGTGAGCAGAAGGTTGACTGGAAGACTCCTGTGGTGAAAGGTGGTGGCCCAGGAATGCTTGAGCAGAACTGCTCACTCACCGGCCAGGGCTAGGAGGAAGCTATTTTTCAGGGAAGATTTCATGGCAAACACTCAGGTTCTGGAAAGAGGCTGAAACCACAATTCTCAATTCCAATGTGCCTGGGAGCTCTCAGGCCAGCCTACAAGCTGGGAGGTCCCAGGGAGCAAACCTAGGTTCACAGGCTAGAAGAGCAGCTAGAGAGGCCAAACCCCTTTTTCCTGTCTTGGAAACAGACCACCCAGAAGACCAAAGATGCAGAGATGGCCTAGGTCCAGCCCCACAGCATCAAACTGGATAACAAAAAGATCTAAGAGGGGGTTGGAAACAAAAAAGCAGTTTACATAGCAGATGTGAGTCTTTCTGAGCTCAGGAAATTGGAGACAGATACCCACAGATCTTGGATGAGACTGTGGGGAGAATACAGTCATGCTGTTTGTCTGCTCATCTGTCTCTCCTGAGCAGTACTGAACACTTCATATATAAATGGGGTGGTACCATTTGTGGTTGATCAGTTTCTTTTTTTTAATAAATTTTTTTTAGTTTTTAAAGATAACTAAATTACATAAATGTTACATTAAAAATATATGGATTCCTATATGCCCTACTCCCCATATCTCCCACATTTTCCCACTTAAACGACATCCTTCATTAGTGTGGTACATTCATTGCAATTGATAAATGTATTTTGGGGCATTGCCACTGAGCATGGATTATAGTTTACATTGTAGTTGACAATCTCTCCCACACAATTCTATAGGTTATGGGAAGATATATAATGGCTGTAGTAGTTTGGAAGTTTGATGTAATTATGAATTCCAAAAATAGATATTGGATCATGCTTGTAAACTGGTCTGTTAATCTGGGCATGATTAAGTTATGATTAGGGCATTAACTGGGCCACGTAATTTAAGGGATTGAGCCCCACTCTTTGGTGGGTGGGGAAATCAAATATAAAAGGCATGGCAAAGAGCAGTTTTTGATGTTGGAGTTCTGGTGAGGAAGGAGAGAAGGCCCTGGGATAGAGATGAGCCATTCGCCTAAGAGTTCACAGCTGGCCTTGTGGAGAGAAGCAAAGCCTAGAGAGCCTCATAGTCTATAGCTGACCTTGTGGAGGAACCAGAGGAGCTAAGCCCAGAGAGAAATGCAGCCCTGGGAAGAGAGGAACCCAAGAAGCCTGAACCCTGGCTAAACGTCGGCAACTGTCTTGCTCCAACACGTGGCAATGGACTTTGGTGAGGGAAGAAACTTATGCTTTATGGCCTGGTGACTGTGGACTTCTACCCCAAATAAATACCCTTTATAAAGACCAACCGATTTTTGGTATTTTGCATCAGCACCCTTTTGGCTGACTAATACAATGGCCTATATCTGTCAAAGCAATGTCATTCAGGATGATTCCCAAGTCCCAAAAATGCCACCGTAGTACAACTGTTTCTCGCTCTCCTTGCCCTCAGAGCCTCCAGTGGCCACTACCTCCACATCAGTGTTATAATTTTTCCCACTGCTAGAATCATAATAAGTCTATAGTAGAATACCAGTGAGTCCACTCTAGTCCATAGTTCATTCCCCAATCCTGAGGACTCTGGGAAGGTGATGTCCATTCCGCCTCTAATTGAGAGGGGCTTTGATCCCATACAGCCAATGGAAGGGACTCTCTTGCTTGCAGTTGTAGGCTCTCTCGGTTTCTTGGTATGGTGGTTGTCCATCCTCACCTTCTTGTTAGTTGTCCTGGGTTAGTCCAATAAACTGGAGTGTAGGTGTAGCAACTACGGTGAGGCTCAGGGCCCAGCTGGCACATGGACAGCCCAAAGATTTGTCTCTTGGACATACACCTACTGACTCCAGCACCAACTATAGGTTCAAATAGAAGGGACAGATGAGCCATGTCTAGGGAAGCCATAACTGAGTCCAACTCTGTCACTCTCAGGAGTGCAAACTCCAAAGTAAGGTCCACTTGGCAAGGCACCAAACTCTGGAGCTATGTGCCCTGACCATAGGACCTGGGTGTCTCCAGAACCCTCAGGAGCCCCACTATTTGGGGTAGTATCTACTTTGGCAGTCTATGAGATCTTGCTGAGATGTGCATAACCATTACCTCTGGGGTGACCTCCCGACTCATTTTGAAGTCTTTGAGCCATATAAACTCATTTGTCTTTACCTTTTCCCCCTATTACTCTGGGTCTTTTTCCAGTTGCATTGCTAGTTGGTGCGTGGTAGTAATCCCTCAGTGCCAGGGAGGCTCATCCCCAGGAGTCATGTCCCATGCTGGGGGGAAGATAATGCATTTATATACTGAGTTTGGCTTAGAGAGAGGCCACATTTGAGCAACAAGGAGAGTATCAGGAGGTAACTCTTAAGCACCCTATAACACGAGGCTAAGATTCAAGTTATCAATATCAAGGGCCCATCATTGGACCATCCTCCTTCAGTAGTCATTGCCCCTGAACTTGGGAGATTGTTGCTGTTCCATTAGAGAATGTGGCAAAGCTCTCCAGGATGAGAATTCAATATTCTTTCAAGTATTGTGTGAATCTCCACCCACTGTGACAATGTCCCGTGAACATTTTAATACATTTATGTACCTTATATGTATGTCCAGGTGAACTACCTCACATGTATCGCTCATCACTGACACCCCACACCAATGATCCTCCCCTGACCCAGTTGTAACCCTTCTGTAATCCAAAGCTTCTTCAACAATGAAGCTAATAAAATAGCCAAATACAATTAATAAGAAAATGAAATAATAATGATAGGTTTAAATATAATAAATAAAATACATAAAATTTTTAAAAACTAAAAATAAAATTTTAAAATTAAGATATTAAAAAATAAAAAATATTTTAAATTTTTTTTGACATTTTGTCTTTCATTGCTGTAATATCTGTTGTCCTATATGCACAGTGACATTTTCTTTGATTTACTCTCCAGTGTCTTACTTATGTTCATTTTGTTTTCAAAGAAGTTTTAGGTCACAATAAAGTCACATACACAATATAGGGGACTCCCATATACCCAACATCCTCCCCCTTTTCCCCTTTCCTGTATTAATGCCTTTTTATATGTGGATGGTATATTTGTTAAAACTGATATACAGATAGTGAAACATAGCTACTAACCATGGGCAATGGCTTACATTATGGTTTACATTTTAGACAGTTCATAAATTTTGATGATATTTAACATGGCCTGTGTCCATCATTGCAAGATCATGTAGAACATGTCCATTGCCCACTAAATACCCCCTGTTCCGTCTATTCTATTCCTCCCTTCCCCTCCCCTCGGGGCCCATGGCGACCACCCAGCTTGACTCCTTGGATGACAAGATTCATATTTACTTGCAATAACACTGATGTCTTGACACACTGGTTTGTCCTCCTCTATTAGGAACCACCCATACTCTCGAGAGATGCCAGCCCCTTTGTTTGAGAACATATCAATCCTCCCCAGGATGGGAGTCCAACCCCTTTCCACTCATTAAGTGGGTCCCCACCCACTGATACAACACATTATGACAAAACAATCACTCACACACTCCCTAGAAGCCTACCCCAGGTGTGCCCTGTCCCAAATGTCCCACCATCCAACACCTAAACCAGTAACTCTTCCTTGTCATATTGACATAGGAGCATTCCCAACTTGTACTTTCAACCACATACCCACCAAACCCTAGTGTTCACCTGGTCCCTCTCCCATCCCTCTCCCCAGTTCCATGGACCATCCAACACATTTTGGAACATTGCCACTAAGTATGAGCTATAGTTTGCATTGTAGTTTACACTCTCTCCCACTCAATTCTGTAGGTTATGGCAGGATATATAATGGTCTGTATCTGTCATTGCAATGTCATTCAGGACAATTCCAAGTCCTGAAAATGCCCCCATATTACACCTCTTTTTTCCTTTCCCTGACTTCAGCACCTCCAGTGGCCACAGTCTCTGCATCAGGTTTTTGATGACTGATTCTATCTCATTACTTGTGATTGGTCTGTTGAGTTCATCAATTTCTTCTTTCATCAATGTAGGCTGCTTGTGTTTCTAGGAATTTGTCCATTTCCCCTAAATTTTCCTTCTTGTTGGCATATAATCTTTCAAAGTACCCTCTTATGATACTCTTTATTTCTGTGGGGTCGATGGTGATAGCCCTTCCTCATTTCTTATTTTGTGTATTTGCATCTTCTGTCCTTTTTTCTTTGTTAGTCTAGCTAAGGGTTTGTCAATTTTATTGATCTTCTTTAAGAACCATCTGTTGGTTTTATTTTTTCTAGTGCTTTCTTATTTTCTATTTCATTTAGTTCTGCTCTAATCTTTGTTATTTCCTTCTTTCTACTTCCTTTGGGGTTAGTTTGTTGTTCTTTTTCTAATTCCTCCAGGTGTGCAGTTAGGTCTTTGATTTTAGCTCTTTCTTCTTTTTTGATATGTGCATTTATGGCTATGAATTACCCTCTCAGTACAGCTTTGGCTGCACCCCATAGGTTTTGATATGTTGTCATTTTCATTCATTTCAAGGTAGTTACTGATTTCTTTTGATATTTCCTCCTTGACCACTGTTTGTCAAAGAGTGTGTTGTTTAACTTCCATATCTTTGTGCCTAATGGTTCTCTGGCCCTTACTGATTTCCAGATTCATTCCATTGTGGTCAGAGAAATTACTTTGTATAATTTCAATCTTTCTGAATTCATTGAGAATTTTTCTGTGGCCTAGCATGTGGTCTGTCTTGGAGAATGATCCATATGCACTTGAGAAGAATGTATATTCTGTTGTATTTGAGTGTAGTGTTCTGTATATGTCTATTAAGTCCAGCTCCTCTAATAAATTATTCAAGGTCTTTGCTTCTTTATTGATTCTCTGTTGAGATGTTCTTTCTAATGATGATAATGGTGTATTAATGTCCCCCACTATAATTGTAGAGGCATCTATTTCTCCACTTAGTTTTTCCAGTGTTTGCCTCATGTATTTTGAAGCACCCTGGTTAGTTGCATAAATGTTTATGATTGTTCTTTCTTCTTGAAAGAGTAACCCTTTTACTAATATATCATGACCATCTTTGTCTCTTACAATAGTTTTGCATTTAAAGTCTATTTTTTCTGATATTAGTATAGCTAGTCCCACCTTTTTTTTTTTTTTTTTTTTTTTTTGTTATTGTTTGCTTGTAAAATTGTTATCCAGCCATTCATTTTCAACCTCCTTGAATCCCTGGGTCTAAGGTGGGTTTCTTGTAGACAGCATATAGATGGGTCATAGTTCCTTTTCCATTCTGCCAATCTGTGTCTCTTGACTGATGAACTTAATCCATTAACATTCAGTGTTATTACTCTCAAGGAATTACTTACATTAGCCACATTTTTGGGGGGTTTATGTATGTCATATGTTGTTTTTATTTCTCTTTTTGTCTTTTTAGTTGTTCTTACACTCTCCTCCAACTCTCTTTCTCCTCTTTTTTCCTTTCAACCTACAGAACTCCCTTTAGTATTTCTTGAAGGGCAAGTTTCTTATTGGCATACCCTCTTAATTTTTGTTTATCTATGAATATTTTGAACTCTCTTTCATTTTTGAAGGCCAGCTTTGCTGCATAGAGGATTCTTGGCTGGATGTTTTTTCTTTTAGTACTTCTCCCAGGGTGGGACTCAATAGCCTGTGTGAGCGGATCCCTCCTCACCTCTCCTGGTCAGGTTGAGTTCCCTTCTGAAATTCAAATAGGACCCTGGTGACTGAACTCACCACAGAAAAATGATTCTCAACCCTCTTCCAGACCAACCCCTCCTCCCAGAGGCTCTTGGAAGCTTATTAAGCACTTCCTACTGCCTGCCTCCTTTAGGGAGTTGAAATTTTGATAGTTTTCATCACGGGACTAATCAATTGCCTGACCCCACCCTCTCCCAGGCCAAGTTTCTCTATCCCAAGGTGGTTAGGTAAATCAGGCTGCCTCAGCTGATTTGCCTCTCCCCTCTTCCTGGTGCCACCTCCAGCCTATCCTCCCCAAAGCTCAAAGGGTGTCCAGACAACCAAACCCACAGAAAGGAATCCCCTCTCCACCCTTCATCAGAACCCTCCCACTCTCGGAGGGCACTCCCTCCCGCTGGGTGGCAGTTGGGAGTTAGGGCTCGCAGCGGCTTTTTGCCTTAAGGGTGGGGCTTAGCCATCCGCCATTTCTAGCCACAGGGACCAGAAACTCACGGTTTTACCTTGAGCAATTTAACTCTTTGTCCAGCTCCCTCCAGATTGTTGCCTTGAAGCATCCTGCTCTGTGGGTTCCCAAAACTGCTCACTCAGGCCAGATCTTGCCCCTACTCAGCCATTTTTTGTGAGAGAGATGGTGAGTGCCCACTTAAATTGATGCCATCTTGCCACCTCCTTCTGTGATTGATCTTTTTCCTACAAGTTGGGCAAATGTTGGCATTTTTAAGGGAATCACGGAGGCACTGGCTACAGAAGACATGGCCACATTTATAGAAACAATGAGACATCTGTTCTGCACAATCTCTGAGTACCTATCCATGTAGATAGGACAACTAACAAGTACCAGAAGGTCTGAATCTGGCAGCTCCCTCCTCCCTGGCTTTCCTGGAAGTGTGGGTGGTCACATATCCATCCCTGGACAGCTCCTCATCATCACTGCTCACCACACAGCTGCCAGCATGGTCCTGACAGAGCTGCTTCCCAGTCCTCCCTGGCCTCCTCCTTTTGACAGAGTCGTTGTGACTTAGATCTAAAACTACAGGTGCTAAAGATTCACAGGTGAGACCCACTATTTCATCTCCAGCACCTTCCACAAGCTCTATGGGTTCTGCTTCCAAGGCTATCTCTGGCGTGAAGGCTGCTTCCTGGGTTCACTTCTGGGCTTGTCTAGAATGTATTGTTCCGCCAGGGTGCTTTCTTGGGCTCATTGTGCACTTTGGCTCTGACCTACAGAACAGGAAGGGGTCTGCACCTGGGCTTGCAGGGAGCTGGAAGTTATTCAGCTTCTGGCTTGTATAAGAACTTGGAACCAGACATATTTCCTGTACTATGAAATCCCCAGAAGGGAAGCATCTTCCGAAGCCGCACGAGGAGAACTTCTCAAGAGAGATGCCGCTACCTAAACAGAGATCCACTTCCGCTCTGGAGGCCTCGGCTCTGCCTGCCACTTGCTTCTCATTTTTAATGCATCTAGCTCAGTCACTGATGATGCATTAGAAGGCATTCAATAAATTAGTTGTTAATTCTGATTTAACAAAAGCAGGATAAACAACACCGCCCCCGCCCCCCGCAACCATCTTAAAAAAAAATGAATACTCTTTTGTACTTCTCAACTTGTCTAAGCCGAATTCTTAAAGCCTGAATATCTCACAACTTCCTTTAAACTACTTTGTTTGTCTTGTTTATTAGAAAGCAAATGATATGACTTTGGAACAAATAGACTCAAAGTGGGTTGACAGTACAGTTGCTTTTGAAATTCACTGATATTGCAGTTAGATTGCAGTTAGGTTTTAGTTAGATTTTTGAGGAAATCATCCTCAAAAGGTCTGATTTCCATATTTGAGCATAAATGTACATATAAATGAAACTTTTTCATACTTTTATTTAGTGCTTATCCTGGTAGGAATATCAGATGGCACCCTAGTGACTTTAAACATTATGAAAAGTAAGAGGCCATTTCTGTGAATTTTAGAGGCCTTTTCTATGACTTCAAGCTTTATTTCTTATTATTTATTTCTTATTATACACACCTCAAGGCATCATTGATTTTTCTTGTACCTTCCTGCTTCCATGCAAAGTAGCAACAGTGAGGATCTTCTGTCATTCACCACCTAACCACCACCTGGTCTAGCTTCAAATCATTATGCCTTCATACACAGACATCCATTTCATTCCAAACTCTCTGACTGGTGAGCCTTTAATTTTCTATCAATATATAACTAAGCTGCTTTGGAATGAAAATAGTTTGGGATTCTGCAAAGTTCCCTAGAAAATGAAAGGTAGAAAGCATGATTGAGGTAAATCGAAAAAGGATCACACATTTGTTTGAAAACCATCTGTGATGAGGTTGTGCTAAGAAAAGAGAAAAGTTAAAAGCAAAATGAATCCTTGTACTTCTGGATATAAAATGAGTATAATCTGGGATCAGGAAGAAATTCCCGGGAAGCGGCTGTGGCTCAATCAGTAGGGCTCCCGTTTACCATATGGGAGGCCCCGGGTTCGGTTCCCGGGGCCTCCTGGTGAAGGCAAGCCCGCCCACACGGCGTGGTTAGCTGACCCAGCGAGCACAAGCAGCAAGGGGGGGATAAATGAATAAATAAATAAAATCTTTTTTTAAAAAAAAAAGGAAGAAATTCCCCCTTGGAGTGTTTTATTACACAATTCCACAGAGTAAGGGATTTATACTTTTTACCACTATCGAGCACTATGTCAGAAAGATGTGAATTAAGCAGATGGCTAAAAATACATCTGATCCCTAGGTGTCTAGGCCTTAAAAAGGTAATTTAACAAATACTATCCTAGTGTCTGACTTTACTACAAGGAATGCTTTATACTACACTTGATCTTAGCCAAAAGGCCGAGAAGCGATGGGGAATGCTTTATAAATTCACTTAGGACCATGGCCTCCAAAAAAATAAATTTTGTAAGATAATCTTTTCTTTTCAGGTTGTTTTATTTTAAATGCCAATAAAGCCTAAGAGACCACAGTCAATTTCCTAGTCCATATTTTTCAGCCCGTAAGAACTTAGTTATTCCACAAATATCCATCTTTTCCCCATTACACCAGTATTCTCTCATGTATTAGAAGCAGTTTTTTCCACTGTTTAATAACAGCAGCACATATGTGGCAATGGCCCCTTTGCAAAATTTTAAAGTACCCCTGTCTTAGTTTACCAAAGAAGTGCCAATGCAGAAATCTGTTGGCTTTTATAAAGGGGATTTATTTTGGGTAAAAGCTTACAGTTGCAAAGCCATGAAAAGTCCAAACCAAGGCACCGTAAGAGATGCCTTCTCACCAAAGTCAACTACTGTTGACGTGTTGCCACGTGGTGAAGCAAGATGGCTGCCAATCTCTGCCCAGTTTTCTCCTTCCCATCTAGGCTTCCTCTCTCAGGCTCAGCTGCTCTGCTTTCTTCTCGATTTCAGCTGCAAGCTGGCATAGGGCTTGTGTCTTTCCAGGCCTCCTATATCAGTCTTGGCTGTTCAGCTGTCTTCCCAAGCTCAGCTGTAAGCTATCAGGCAATTGGTTCATTTCTCCCTGAAGCCTGAGCTGTTTGAGCCTTGTCACATGGTAGGATCAAAAATAGCAAAAAAAAAAAAAAAAAAATAGCAGAGGGAGCCGATGTAGCTCAATGGTTGAGCACCTGCCTCCCACAATCCCACACACAAGGCCCCAGGTTCAATCCCTGGTCCCCTAAACAACAACAAAAAGCCATAATCCTTGGGGAGCAGATGTAGCTCAATAGTTAAGTGCCTGCCTCCCATGTACAAGGTCCCAGGTTCAATCCCTGGTATTTCTTTAAAAAACTCAAAAAACAGGTGGGCAACATGGGAATCCCAGTGGGTTCCATGTAATATTCTGGGTAATCTAAGCACCTCTTAAAATATATTTATATATATATATATAAATAACACTTTTGTAAGCAAATGCACATATATGCATATATATTTACACATATCATTTTGCAAATGTTGGTATGTATTGTGAAAATTTTGATTTTTACCCACAATAAAAAATAAATTAATTAAAAAAAAAAAAAAAAAAAAAACATGGCAGAACTCTCTCTTCTGGTGTGTCTCCATTTCTTATCAGTACCCAGCAAGATGGTGGAGACTCAACCTGAATCATGCCTCACTGACATAGTCCAATTGAAAAGGTTAACCACACCCACAGGAGTGCACCAACCCACAAACATAATCTTTCTCTTTTGGGGATTCATAAAATAATTTCAAACTGCCACAGCACCCTTTATGTCCATTAGATTCAGAAGGCAATAGCAATAAGGCAACCCCTACCAAGATGGAATTATTACTGTTCTCTAGTTACTTTGTACTGGTTTATGCAATCAAGTACAAGAAGTTTGAGGTCAACCAAACCCCTCCAAACATTGTTAACAGACTGGGCATTGCTTTTTTCACTGTTAGCAGGTACATGGGCTAAAAACAAGTACCAACCTACACTGCCTTTCATCCAGGCTTGGCCTAAAAAAAGAAAGAACATCTAGTTGGAACAGAAGGGGATAATTTTCATTTCCCTTTGCCACCATCAGGGCTTTTTGTTAATACTCTTTTTCTTTCTTTCTTTCTTTTTTTTCCTGTATCACTTAGTGAAAACTTTTAATTCTGATAAAAATAGCACAAGTATGAGGTTGTTGGAGAATATGGGAAGGAAGGGCTCAGATTAAAGAATATAGCACATTCATGAGGAGGTAAAGTCTCCATAGTCTCCTGCCCCTCCCTGGTCTGGCCTCTTACCATGGTATCCAACCTCTGGGAAGAACTTCCATGGATAATAGCTGCGCTATCACTAGGTGACCAGGTAGAAGACAGGGTGGAACAGCCAGTGACCCTAATTCTCTCTTAAGCAATGAACAAAGTGAAGATGACTGGGCACATACTCAAATGTTCCCTGGTACAGCCCCACCTTGTTGGCCAGTCAAAAATACCAGCTATACCATGAAGGCCTAGCTCAAGACATCGTAAGCTGCTTTCTCTATGTCCCTGGTCCCTGGCCGCAGTGAGGCTTGTGTTTGGGCCTGTGCCCTTGGAGGGAGCTCAGATTTGCCCATATTAATTAATGCTTCTTATTGGCTTCTGATAATACTTTCATCTAATAAATTAAACAGTCAGTGTATTAGTGCCGGAACCTGGAATAAGCTCCTTGGGGCTTGGAAGTCAGATGAAATATTCCTCCCTCTCTCTGCCCTTGGCTGAGTCACTCTCCATCCAGAGGATGGCGCTGGGCTCACCTTCTGCAGGTTCATAGGTGACGTAGCTGCCTTTGTTCGTGTACAGGTAAAAGAAGATCAAGATCACGACAGAGAGCATCGTAAGGAAGACCATGGTGGTAACAACTTCAATGACTGTGTGCTGGCTTCAGCTTCTGGGGACAGGGACTCGGTGGCCTGCAGAATTGGGGTGGCCATCAGTTCTTCCCCTCTTGGGAAAGGTGTGCTTGGGAGGCTTTTCATTGTGGCCACTGGATGAGCACCTTGAGAAAGGCACAGACCTTTCCAGTCTGACGGGCTGCCGGAGTAGGGCCCGGCACCACTCGGTGCTTCTTTTTGAACTCATCGGGGGAACCGGGGTGGGATCCACAGAGATTCATGGAGCCAGGAGAGGCAGACAGCTCAGACTGGGAGACACCAAGCTCAAGGAAGACTCAGAGACCAGCAGAGTTGGCTACAGAGGCCGACCAGGGTGTTAGGCTGGATTGAAAGAATGCAGTTTGCAGCATTTGTAAAAATATTTTAATGGGGCTATCAAGTAAAACTTAAAATTATATCATTACTTAGCAGTGCCTGGAGCCTGCATCTCCCTGCCACCATTATCACAATAAATTCATAAAGGTGTAAAACTATGCAGAGCTATGTCATACACATTAAAATAACATCTGCTAAATGTCTTGTATGGCACATTTTTTTTTTCTTATTCTTCTCCATTCATCATTTTCTCCTTACCTAGTTTTGAACTGGGCTGAAATAGGAAAAGGAAACAATACTTTGATTTCAGTAGTCTAGTTTTTCTGTTGTTGCTATTTTTTAAATATTTTTTTTCTAACAATGTTCTAAGAAATATTGAAGGACAGCATAAGCATAGTATTGTGAAAAGATAAAACATTATTATCTTGGTCTCAATCTACTTAGAAATTTTCTGAAAATAAGTTTATAAAAATGTCATCTTTAAGAGTTAAGGCTGTGTTATTACTACTGCTGATAGGTACTTTAAAATTAGCAAAACATTCTTAATTTGATTTGGTTATCAGAGTTATAAGAGTTTGGATAATTACTTAACTATTATCTCCTTCTGTATTCCCTATCTTGGTGATAGTTGTCACACAAGAGAGAAAACTGATAATCACCCTTTAGATGTCTTTCTCTTTAAATTCACGCATCCTACCTATGTTGATTTTAACTCTTTAATATATTTTCTTTGATATATAGGTCTTCTAGAGGCCTATAATTAATCATTCCAATCTTGTCTATCAGTTCCCATTTCTACTTAGTTTTGTTTTTTATCATCCATCATCTGGATTGTTGTAAGTCTCCTAACTAATCTCCCTGCCATCAGCCTATCCCCTGCCCCAAACCCTCCTTTTTGCATGCCAGAAGAAAAGAATTAATATTATCTGCCACATCCTTTTACCTGGTTGACAAGTTTTTACCTGGTTATATCAAGCTTCACCTTTCATGACACCACAAGTCTATGTTCATGGTCATCATCTATGTTCCCATTCTAATACCTGGAATATAGAAGGTGCCCAATACATTTGGTTGATTGAATGAATTAATGAAGGTTCCCTCTATCCCTTGTGTTTAGTACACTATACTGTAATCATCCGTTTATATGTTTACTCCTTCCCTGACTTATAAGTTTTCTGAGGCCACTGGCTGTGTTTTATTCCTGTTGGTATCCCACGGTGTCTGAAATAGAATAATTACTTAATAAATTAAGTATGAATGAATATATGACAGAACACATTTTAAGATGAGATTTTATAAGCAAGTAGAAATAGTCATAGGGACAGAAGGATTAAAGAAAGATTACATGTTTCCTCAGAGTTGGGGAATGGAAGCAAGCATCTATCTTAATAAAGGTAGCACAGGAATACACTAATCTTAGCATCTAACATAGTGTCCCAACAGCTGACTATTCTCAATAGCTGAAGCCATTGAATTTTTTCCTGTTTGTTCAACTCCATTTTCAATTCTGGAACCATAATTTCAAAGATCAGTACTGCCATCTTTATTGTAGATCTTATTCTGATCTCCTGCCTTGTTGTGATTAATCTTGGTTTCAAACCTAACATTGAATTCATGTCTAGAATTTCTCTTTATTTGTGATTAGGGTCTGCCTGCTCTGAACTCTTGCCCTCATGACTTGTTCCTTGCCATCTGTTGCAAAACCACTTTTATACCAATTATTGGCCTGCCTGGACCTCAGCATATCATCTGGGCTCTGTTTAACTATCTGGACCTCTGCCTAATGCCTGATACTGGGATATTTCCATATTGCCTGCCTCCTTGCCTGACTGACTCCTGTAAGTCTGCTAGGTCCTCAGCCCCATCTTTCTCCTGTTTGGCCCATTCTGTCTGAGACTAAAACCTGATTCTGACACTTGTGGATGGTGCTGGGTTCACCTAAGGAGCACTTTATCAGAGAATAACTTGAGTCAAAGAAGGAAGCAGGCATTTGATAAGCATTCTGAGAAATATTCAGATAGTTGAATGAAACCAAACTCCTCATCAAATACAGAATTAACTTTCTGGATTAATCAGCATAATTATTTCTGTTTCTTAAAGTTCTCAAGAAGACATCAACTATATTTTTTCTTTTTTCATACAAATGGTAGCTACCATCAACCTTTCTGTTTCTGATTTATAACTGCAGCTACAGGAAAGTGTAGGTTTGGTTTTTTTTCACAATAGTTAAGAGTCACTTTGTTTTCTATAGTGACAGTTGTTAGTAAAGTGTGTTGGTAAAAAGACACACAAAAAAACCTTACCATCTGCTTTTCTGGAGATATTTATATGTAAAATGAAATTCTCTCCTTTACATATGAATGGCTCTAAATCTGTGCCGAGTTGCCTACACTTGAGCCAGTTCCTCCATAATCCTGGTTTGCTTATACACAGATTCACTTGAAATAATCTGTATGGGTCTAGGTAACAGATAATTCATGTCTATTCAAATATTATGGAAGTGGGCAGATTAATTCAAGTTTCTACAACTCACATATTGGAACCTGTAGACACTGGTTTCATTATTACTAAGCATAAGGATGAATCCTTCTCAACTCTTGCAAATGAGACCTGATAATTTTCTTGGTTCTCCATCCATTTTGCTAGTAATGACTCAGTCATAATCAACTCTGAATATTGCAACTCAAGGGAGCATAACATAAATAACAAGAGCTGGGGCAGAAGGGCAAAAATTGTGGCATTGCTTATCCCCTGCTATTCTATGTCTTAGGGTTACCCGATACCAGCTAAACGCAATTGGAGTGGACATGTGCAATTCTTTCTTTCCTACCTTACTATTCTCATGTAAATTCAGTCTTTATTGGGTGCCTGTTATGTGCATGGTCCTGTATTAGATGAAGGGATATAAAGAAGTCTGAAAGAAAAGTATCTGCCCTCAGGAAACTTACCATCTAGTTGATTAGAAGAGTGGACAGAACTCTCAGTAATAATCAGCAGTCAAAGGCTTAAAGAACAACAGAAGGCACGGGATATGAGAAATCTCAAATTCAGTTCAACTGTCTAGTGGAAGCTATGCCCTCTGGCTCCTCCATTGATGGGAAAGCAAACCAGCCTTATTTACATGGCTTTTCGCAGTTGAAGAACTTTTATTATCAAATAATGAGAAGGTTTCACAAAATATATACCATGACAAATACAAACATTCTCTTCATTTTTCAAATATCACTGAAAAAATATTCCTTCCTCACTTTTAAAAAAGTCCAAGTGCTTTTCAAATAATTGTCTACATTGCACACCTTGTCCTTGAATTTCAGATGTATTCTTAACATAATTGAACAATGAAGAATAATTCAGGAATCCATTTTGATACTGTTGGAGGAAACTACTTAAGCCCTGGGAGAAATAAAAAAAGAAGAGGGTTTTGAGAAGTCAAAGCAAAAGCTCTTATATTTCAGATCTTTCCTATTCCTGCCATCCATATTCTCCAACTAAAAAAGAACCTGTGTCTGCCAGTTGAGGGCCTGACCTTAGGCCAGATTTAATTAATTAGCAGCATTCTCCAGCTGTCATTTGACCTCATTTGCCTAGGCTGTAAGCACAGCTCAGTATATTACTGAAGCTGAGACTGAGCCATGACCTTTTTGGTCCACTGAACTGCAGTGACTCAACAGCTGATTGGCTCTACCTCCTCTTTACACTGTGCCCCAACTGTTGCTGACAACAGAGGCTAGCTTTAACTTCACAGATTTAGATCAATGTTTCTCAAAGTATAGTTTATGGACTAATGCATTGCAAGCAATTATGGTGCTTGTTAAAATGCAGGTTCCTGGGCCCTCTTCTCAGAGATTCTAAAACAGTAGAAATAGGATGAGGCCTGTGAATTTGAGTTTTAATATGTTCCTCTTTGTGAATCACATGCTCACTATGTGTTGGGACCTGTTGATTGATGTTGCTACTTCAATTAGGGAATAATATCTAAGGCTTGAAGGTCCTAACTAGTGTACCAAAAAGTCTAGATGGAAATCATTCTATTTTCTAAATCTGCTAATACATTTGATATGAGTAGAATCACCTAGGAAATTTGTTAAACATTCAAATTCCTAGGCTACACCCCCAAACCAAAGGAGTCATAATCATAAAAGGAATTTAAAAGACTTCCAAGGTCATTCATACGTATTTTAATAGTTGAGATTCACTGCACTAGATCAATTGCTTCAGGATATGTATATAGCAGCCAGCAGAGTAAAAGAGGTTATTTGCAAAATACCAGCAACCCCTTCCCTAGTATTGATGTCTACATATTTTAAAGGACAAAGATGCACACATTCTCGCAGTGCTTAAGAGACACTTTACACTGAATAGGATTGGAGTAAACATTCTACAGCTTTGGGGATGGAAGGGAAGCAAATGTTTGCAATATTATAGAAGAAAGGAGGAGGGAAATAAAAGATACCAAGGTGAGAGTTAAGTAATGAAACATCCTGAGAGTGCCAAGTATTTCTGCATCTGGCCTTGACTCCTCCATATTCACAGCAACACCAACTCCCATTATGAGGGGCTGAGGGTTAAGGAGTCCATAAGGAAGAAGCAAGTATCCACATGGAAACAGTAGGGTTCTCTTCTTAGCCAGTTTAACTAGTCATATCAGTTCTGTACAAATCAATAGAACACCCTCTTCCTAGCTCCAGGAACAAAGTGAACAGCCTGAAGAGATACAGAGCCATCTCACATTGCTACACATCTTCTCACGCCATCTGCTATTACTCTCTGTCTGTCTGTTGGAGTAATCCATCTAGGGAGGCAAGTGCCATGCTCTCCAGGAACAAGAGAATACCATACACAAGCACTATACCTAACCTATGACTGTCTATCAATTACCTTTCTCTTTTCCCTCTGAGTCTGGACAGGTGCCTTAGGGGTGTCAGGGACAATCAAGTGGAAGGGTGAAATTAATTTGAATCTAATACTGAGAGTCATAATATCTGAATACATTGTTCTGCAATCTAGCAAAAAAGGAACTCAGAGCTAAATGTAGTATATAAGAACCCTTCCCACAGAGCCCATTTCAGTCAGTCTCCTGGAACACATCAGTCATAGATTCCTCCAGGCTTTATAGCACCAACCTTTCTCCAAATGTCCAGATCCACAATTCAGCCACCTTCTGGATATTATCTCAATGTTACACTAGTATATTTTACACTACATGTCAAAAATTAAACCTGTCTTCCCCAATATACTCTCCTTTCTGATTTCCCAATTTCTGTTAATGACATTACCTTCTTCCCAATTATGCAAGCTAGAAGCCTACAGGTTATCTTCAGTTCCTTGCTCTACTTCAGGGGTTCTTAACCAGGGGGTCCGTGGAAAGATTTCAGGGGGTCTGTGAGCTTGAATTAAAAATTCAAACACATTATTCCTGTGGGGACGTGTTAGTGTGGGTGTGATATATTTATTAAATAATACACAGTATAGTGTGGACTTAGTACGGGGTCTGTGGTTTTCACCTGACTGTCAAAGGGGTCCATGGAACAAAAAAAGGGTAAGAACCCCCTGCTCTACTTCATCCTCTACCTCCAATCAAGATTTTAGACCATTACTGGTCCAAGAAAATAACAGCTAGGACACTGGGGAACAAAGAGGAAGGGATGGATAGGCAGGATGTAGAGAAGATAGTTGTTAGGACTTATCTCCTGGACAATACAATGGCACATCTTCATATTTTTACTTCCAGCTTCCAGCCCCCCTCCTCCTAACTCTTCCCATGCTCAGATTTGTTACTTCCCTCTCCAAAAACGTTCACTTGCTCCTCAATCTTACCTTCGATCCCTCTTCCAGCACATAAAATGCTTTTTCTGGCTTTCTCCCACAATTCCCCTTTGTTAAACTTAAACTTTAGCCAAATTAGAACTTTCCTTTTTCCCTGAACATGTCCCTTGTTTTCCTTGCCCAATGTTTTCACTAATGCTGTTCCCATTGATTGCACATTCCTTCCCGCACATCTGTCAAATCCTTATTCACCCTTCAGAGATCCAGTGCCAATGCTACCTCCATCATTCTCCAAACTGAATGTGTTGTTTCCTTCTCTGGACTAAAAAGCACTTTGTGTTTTTATACAGCTTATCACATTCTACCTTATTACACTCTTATTTCCCTCACCTGTGGGCAGGAAGGCCTGTGTGGCCCTGTATTAGTCAGGGTTCTCTTGGGAAACAGAATCAACAGGAGATATCTGTCAATAATATGAGATTTTATTAGTCTCTCACGTGACAGTGGGGATGCACAAGTCCAGGTTCCGCAGGCAAGCTGCAAACCAGGGGCTCCGATAAAAGTCCGATGAAAGGTCCTTGATGAGTTTCTGGGAGAAGTTGGCTGTCCAACGATGAGCTGGGAAATTCTCTCTGAATGTTGAAATCACTTCCCCTTTTAAGGCATTCAACCGATTGGATAAAAGCATCACTCATTGCTGATGCAATCTCCCTGATTGATGCAGACATAATCAGCCATCCACGCAGTAAACTCACTGGTGATGGAAGTCCATAAATGCTCTTGTAGTACAATTAGCTAGGATGCACTGGATCTAACACCCGGACACAATTACCTGGCCGAGCTGACACATTAGCCTAACCATCACAGGCCCCATAGTGCCTAGCAGTGCCTTGCCAATAGTAATGACTTTAAAATTGTGTTGAATGAATTTCCCCTTCCTGAACTTCAAATGAAACCTGATTGTAGTGGTAAAGTCTAAATTACAAGGGACGCTTTCATCCCAGCACATGCTTTGGTCTCTTTTTGTCTGTGCTCTCTGTACCTATCTGTATATCTTAGCTCTATGTCTCTTTCTACTTTCTCTGTCCTTGTCTGTCTCTCTATGACTCCTCACCTTCCCCTTTCCTCTATCTGGCTCAGTCAATGTGTTTTTCTATCTCTTTTTCTTGGTATTTGCCTTTTTATTGCCAGTTTGTCTTTGACTGTTTCTCTGCTTTGTCTTCCTGTGTATTTCTGTTTCTCTGACACGCTGACCCCTTCTAACTTGGAGGTCAATCTCTGAAGATCCTTCAAAGCTCTGCTTTAACTGTATCTCAAAGTAGAGTACTATTGGGGCTTTTCAAGTTTGAACTCAAAGAGAGGACTAAAGTCTGAAAACTTTGTGACTCCTAGGGAAATCAACTTTCCAGGGACAAGTGGCATCCAGTGCCTATGGCAGAGGGCTTGGATTGGACTCCTCAGAAACTTTAATGCTTAATTTACGTAATAAGGCATAAAGATATAAATGGTGACCTGCGGCAGCTAATTACAGTAACAATGCTAATTTCTCTAACTCTGGCTTCAAAGATAAGATGATATGTTAGAGGGCAAATGAAAAATTCTAGAAAATCATTGCCATTTGGGGACCTTCCCCGGGAAAGTGTAGGGATTCATATATAAAGTATAAATGAATGAATCAAAACTAAAGGCAGATAATATTAATAATACCAACTATTTTTCAGTATGCACTGTAAGACAAATGTCTTGTATACATTATTAAATTCAAATAATAGGGGTTTCTTTGGCGATGCATCTTCCTTAAAATTTAGTTGGTTCCTGGTCTATTTGCTTCTGAGACATTTCATGGGCTAGTAAGTGTACTAAATAACATCTAGGCAAAGTCATTAAATCTAGAATGTTTCCCCCCGCCTCTAAGGAAAAACTTTTGATCCTTGACCATCTACTTGGCTCCCAGTTTAAGAATCCTGTCTTGGGGGAAACGGATGTGGCTCAAGTGATTGGGCTCCCATCTACCATATAGGAGGTCCAGGATTCAATTCCTGGGGCCTCCTTGTGAAAGGCAAGCTGACCCGTGTGGCAAACTGGCAAGAGCAGAGAGCTGGCCCACGCGGAGTGCTGGCCCACGTGGAGTGCTGGTCTGTGCAGAAGTGCTGGCTCACGTGGAGAGCTGGCACAGAAAAATGATGCAACAAAAAGAGACACAGAGAAGAGACAACAAGAGACGCAGCAGACCAGGGAGCTGAGGTGGCGCAAGAGATTGAGAGCCTCTCTCCCACTCCAGAAGGTCCCAGGATCAGTTCCCGGTGCTGCCTAAAGAGAAGAGAAGTAGACACAGAAGAATATACAGAGAGTAGACAGCAAGAACAAAACAACGGGGGTGGGGGGGTGGGAATCAATCAATCAATAAATAAATAAACAAATAATTTAATAAAAAAAAAGAATACTGTCTTGAAATAAATTAAAATACCGTCTGCTAAAGACACTATTCACAATTTACTCTTTGATCTGAGGCTACATTCCACCTGCATCTGCACAGTAAGTGGAACTGTTCACTTTGATAAGTGAAGAATTTTTAACAGAGGATATTTGATAAAAGGGGGATCAGTTTTATATTTTATCTCAACATGATCTTCTAAGATTTCAATCTCCTGCTAATTTCTCCAAATTGAGACAGACAATTCATATTTCACAATCTTTCAAGGATCCCAATTATCAGACTTCATCAACTCTAGACCATATACAGACCCACACTGAAAAAAAAAAGCCCTTTTCCTCACTGTTTTTATATGCAAAGTGATGCAGAGTGGGCATAACCATCCCAAAATCCTCAAGATCGGGGAATGAACAATGAACTAAAATAGGCTTATTATTATTCTATTATAGACTTATTATTATTCTAGAAATGGAAGAACTCTTATCATTGATGTAAAGGCAGTGGCCACCAGAGGTCCTGAGGGATGGGAGAGGGAAGAATTGGTGTAAAATGGGGGCATTTTCGGGACATTGGGGTTGTCCTGCATGACATTGCAGTGACAGATACAGGCCATTGTATATTTTGTCATAACCTACAAAATTGTGCAGGACAGAGTGTAAACTAAAATGTAAACTGTAACCTATAGTTAGTGGCAATGCTTCAATATGTATCTATCAATTGTAACAAATGTACCACACTAATGAAGGATGTTGTTGATATGGGAAAGTGTGGGAGGGGGATGGAGTGGGGCACATGGGAATCCCTTATATTTTTTCTGCAACATTTATGTAATCTAAAGCTTCATTAAAAATAAAAAAATAATAATTTTTTTAAAAATCCAAAAGGAACACTTTATGCAGATGGAAACTGAGTTTGAGGGTGGTTAATTAACTTCATGATCAGTCATCCCTAAGGAGTTGTGTGGGGGGGTGGGGATAGGATTTGAATTCAGGTGTAGTCTGATTCCAAATTTTAGGTGTCCAATATATCCAGCAATTCTGGGATTTGGCAATTAAGAATCTGGGTGCTCAATGAAAATTCAGATCCCTGAACCCCACCCTAGACCTACCAAACCCCAGGTCATTTGTTTAACAAATGATCCAGGTGATTCTTATTATCAGGCCAGTTTGAGAAACAGTGACACTAAATACCCTCCCTAACCAAGAGGTACAGGAGGAATGAAACAGGTTAGATTTTCTGGTAGTTACTAGTATCCCTTGCCCACCCTCCTCCATTCAGTGCCGTTCCTAGCTGTTCCTCCCCAGAAAACCTTAGCACTGTACATAAAAGACAACAGATCTTTCAGTGATGAAGATACAATGTTCAAAATTTTTTTATTTTATATTTTTTACTATTTTTTTATTATTCCAATTTTTAAAAGAAATTTTGTATTTTATTTGTTATTTTTAAAACTATCATTATTATTTCATTTTCTTACTAATTGTATTTTGTTGGCTTCATTTTTGAAGAAGTTTTGGATCACAGAAGGGTTACAACTGTGGCAGGGGAGGATCATTGGTGCAGGGTGTCAGTGATGGGGGATGCATGGGAGAAGGTTCACCTGGGGCATACCTACAAAGCACATAAATGTGCTCAATGTTCATGGGACATTGTCATGGTGGGTGGAGATTCACACAATAACCAAAAAAATATCTAATTCCCATCCTGGGGAGCTCTACCACATTCTCTAATGGGACAGCAAGAATCCCCCAAGGACAGGGGCAGTGACTAGTGAAGATGGACCATTGACGGGCCCTTGATATTGATGACTATACTTATGAAACTTTACTTTTGAAATTGAAACTTAGGCTAATATTATAGGGTGCCTAAGAGTTACCTCCTGAGAGTCTCCTTGTTGCTTAAATGTGGACTCTCTCTAAGCCAAACTCAGCATATAAATGCATTACCTTACCCCCAGCATGGGACATGACTCCTGGGGATGAGCCTCCCTGGCACACAAGGATTACTACCAAGCATGAATTAGCAATGCTACTGGAAAAAGACCTTGACCAAAAGAGGGAAAGGGTATAGACAAATGAGTTTATATGGCTAAGAGACTTCAAAGTGAGTTTGGGAGCTCATTCCAGAGGTTATGCTTATGCATGTCTCAGCAGGATATCATTGACTGCCAAAGTAAATATCATCTCAAATATCAGGGCTCCTGAGGGCTCTGAAGACATCCAGACACTATAGGCAGGGCAGACAGCTCAGGAGTTTGGTGCCCTGCCAGTGGGCCCTACTTAGGAATTTATACTCCCCAGTGTGACAGAGTTGGACTCAGTTGGGGTTTCCCTACACATGGCTCTTCTGCCCCTTTTATTTGAACCTATAGTTAGTACTAGAGTTGACAGGCTTATGTCCAAGAGACTTAAATCATTGGGTTTTCCATGTGCCAGCTGGGCCCTGAAGCTCAAGAGAGTTGCAAAACCTACTCTCCAGTACATTGTACTCACCCAGGACAACTAACAAGGAGCTGATGATGGACAGCTACCATCCCAAGGAACAGAGGGAGCCTGCAACTGCAAGCAAGATAGTCCCATCCATCTGCCCCATGGGATCTAAGTCCCCTCTCAATTAGAGGTAGAGTAGGCATCACCATCCAGAATCCTCAGGATTGAGGAATAAACAATGGACTTATTGGTCTTCTACTATAGACTTATTGTGATTCTAGCAATGGAAGAACTTTTATCATTGATGTGGAGGCAGTGGCCACTGGAGATTCTGAGGGGAAGGAGAGGGAAAAACAGGTGTAATATGGGGGCATTTTTGGGACATTGGAATTGTCCTGAATGACATTGCAATGACAGATACAGGCCATTATATATATTGACACAACTTACAAAATTGTGCAGGAGATAATGTAAACTACAATGTAAACTATAATCCACGCTTAGTGGCAATCCTCCAAGATGTGTTCATCAATTGGAACAGATGTACCACACTAATAAAGGATGTCATTAGTGTTGGAAAATGTGGGAGGGGTAGGGAGCGGGGCATATGGGAATCCCCTATATTTTTTATGTAACATTTATATAATCTAAGTATCTTTTTAAAAAAATTAAAAAGTATATTTAAAAAATAAAATAAATTGACAGATTTCTCATTCAGTCTATTGTTTAAAATATAGGAATGCCTGTTCCAGAAATATCTGAATTTTGACCTGACCAAAGTCAATAGAGAAATAGAGCTTTATTGGTGGGATGAAAGTGAATAGAAGAGTATATTGTATTTATGTGGGTGAAGGAGAGATAAGAGGGGCTTTGGAATTCCTGACGCTCTTAAAATCACACCATGTAGGTGATTAATGATTTCAGCTTTCTAAAGCTCAGCCATTATTATGAAAGAAATTTTCTTTTAATTAATAAAATAGACCTGATAATAGCAATCTAGTAAATACCAAGCAAATGTACAGACTGAAAATAAATAATAATGGCTTACAATGTATTGAGTATAAGGCCCTATACTAAACGATTTACATGAATCTTCTCATTTAATACAACAAGTAGCTACTTTATCTGTAGATTTGCATTAGATGACAAGAATGGGGCTCCGAGAAATTAGTTGTCCAAGATAGAAGATTCCAACCCAGGTTTGTTTACCTGCAGAGTTTGTGCCCTTAACACTCTGCTGCACAGCCTCAACTATAAATGTGTCAGAGAAAGATTTAGGGAAATTCAGTGTGCATAGATCCCTAATGAGATATGAAAGCATGTTTTAGGATATTCGGAGTGGTTTTAAAGATACTTCAGTTATTACTTTTGAGGGAAAGTACAGGGATCTTTTACAAAAATCTTCCTTGGTATCACTTTTAGAGAGACACTGATTTAACCCAGTATGGTATTTCCTATGTCTTTACCTTCTTAGGTTTATCAACAACTAATTCTTTTAGGTCACTAAGGAGCAATTGTTTTAAGTCCACTATGAATTCAGAACCCTTTTTCTGAATCCTCAGAACCCCCAAATGTCCAAATCTGTAGACTTTAAGACATATATTATGGAACAATTTCCTTTATGGTGAATGTGGCAGTTTGAGATTATTTTATGAATCTCAAAGAGAGAAAGATTATGTCTGTAAACTAATTTATTTCTCTGGGTGTGATACCCTTTGACTGCATTGAATTCACTTGAATGGTTTTTTATTCAATTACTTGATAAGATCACTTTAGGGCTTTTAATTGTACTATGTGAGTGAGGTGTGACTCAGATGGAGTCTCTGCCCCCTTGCTGGGTCTGATATAAATAGAAACACAGAGAGAGACTCCCTGAGACAGACACAGGGAAAGGAAGCCACCATGTTTGATCCTGGTGTGTAGGAGAGAGGACAATAGGATCACTTAAGCACGAAGCTCCAAGAGGCTGGGCCCATGGAGCAGTGCTAGAGGAGATGGTGAGCCCAGAGGAGAATACTGAAAGCTGGGCAGAGATCAATGGCCATCTTGCTTCACCACGTGGCAACAGGACAGGATCAATAGTAGCTGACTTTAGTAAGAAAGCATCTCTGATGGTGCCTTGGTTTGGACTTTTCACAGCCTTGGAACTGTAAGGCTTTATCCCAAATAAATCCCCTTTCTAGTACTTTGCATCAGCACCACTTTGGCAAACTAAAACAGTGAATAAAGATTCCGTCAAAAAAGAGTGACAAAGGGAAGAAAGATAAATATATCCTTCTCCTTCCTTGAAATCTCCCCTGTTCCTGAAATTTATCTACTCATTAATGCAAGAAAGAATAATAGTATTTTAGAATATAATTAAAATGCCTCCTACCTAGAGGTACAAGATATAAATTATATATTCTTAAATGAAAGCCTAACAGCTTTCAAATACCTCAGTACTTATTTCCAAAGTTAGAATTCTTTTCTTCTATCAAAACTGTACAAATAAGAAAAGTAAGGTATAGCAGAGTAGGGAACTGCAGGCTGCACTCTTCCTCTAGAAACCATGGGAAGGTAGGTAGGCTTCCTGGACATAATGGAAGCTGGGGTGTCTGGCGGGGCGCGGTATGATAGGAGAGGGTGGCTGGAAAGGGAAGTGTCCAAGCTGGGCACCGGGGAAAAGGGGAGCAGCTCAACTGGCCCCAGAGAAGAAGGGAGCATACCAGATCACCCAGGGGGAGAGAAAAACTGCCCGGTCGACCCTGGTGAGGGGGAGCCATGCAGCCGGCTCTGGGTGGAGACAGGAGCTGCTGAGGAGCAATCCCACACGCAGGCCTGTGCCCAGCCTGCTTAGGGTAGGCAGAGCAGGGCAAGCTGCGGGGAGAGTTGAGAGACTTAGCCTGAGGTTTGTGGTTTTTTCCCTCTTTTTTCCACCCTATTTCCTTTATTTTATTATTTTTTTCTTTATCCAGGTACTGGTGGAGAAGCTGGGTATGGGGGGGATTGACAGGCAGGTACAAGCAGCTGGAGAGGAGTAGACTAGTGAGTCACTGATGGCCTTAGAGGGAGGCCTGGTTTATTTATTTTGTGCGTGTGTGTGTGTGTGGTGGTGGTGATGGGGTGATCTACTGTTTTCACAGACTGAAAACAGGCAGTCTGAGAGGCAGAGCCTAGTCAGTCCTGGAGGTCTGAGAGGAAGACCCAGATTTTTGGTTCCTTTTGTTTTATTTTATTTTGTTTTGCTTGTTTGTGTCTTCTCCTCTTCCTCATTTTCATTCCTTCTTCTCCTGTTTTTCTACTTTTCTTTCTTCTCTTCCCATTTCTCTTGTATTTTATTTATTCTACTTTTTTCTTTTTTCCTCCCTTTTTATTTTTTATTATTGTTATTTCAACACCTTTTTTCTTTTTTTCTCTTTCCTTCCTCTTTTGATTTTTTTCTTTCTTCTTTATCTTTCTGTCATTTTATCCCTCTTATTTTCCTCTTTCATGCCTTTCCCTGTTATGTTTTTCTTCTCCTCTCACTTTTCTGACATTTTATTATATTTTATTTATTTTATTTTTTCCTGTTTCTTTTTTTCACCTTTTAATATTTTTATTACTGTTTACTATTTTCCCTCTTATTAATTATTTTTTCTGTCTCTTTTTTGTTCCTTTTCCTTCCTTCTTTTTAATTTTCTCTTTTCTTATTCTTCTATCTCCTTTCTTTCCTTTTTTTGGATCTAATATATTTTCCATTGAACACAGGCAACTACAAGGATATAGAATATGTGGAAGTAAGTGATAAAGAGGACTACTAACACAAAACCAAACAAAAATAAAACCCTAGACTAGAAAGAGAAACTAACCAATGGAATAAGCCCATCAAAGCAAACAGATGCCTAGACAACAGCAATAAATTACATGCATACTAAGAAACAGGAAGTCATGGCCCAGTTTAATGAACAAAATAAAATGAAGGAGCAGACAAACAATGTGGAACAACTAATCAACAATATCCAAACAAATATCCTTAATCAACTCAATGAAATGAAGAAAGAGATCAAGAATATCAAGAAGACACTGGGGGAACATACAAAAGAAATTGTAAAAATGCATAAAAAGATAACAGATCTTATGGTGATGAAAGGCACAATGCAAGAGATGAAAAATACACTAGAAGCACATAACAGCAGATTTGAACAGGCAGAGAAAAGAAATAATGATGTTGAAGATAAGACATTGAAAACTGACACATAGTAAGACAGAGAGACAAAAAATGGAAAAAGTTCAGCAGGGAATCAGAGAATTGAATAATTACATGAAATGCACAAGCCTATGCTTTATGGGCATCCCAGAGGGAGAAGAGAAGGGAAAGGGGGCAGTAGGGATGTTTGACAAAATAATGGCTGAAAATTTCCCTACTCTTATGAGAGACATGGATATACATGTCCAGGAAGGGCAGCGTACTCCAAGCACAAGTCTTAGCAGACCTACTCCAAGACAAATTCTTATCAGATTGTCAAAAGCTCAAGACAAAGACAGAATCCTGAAAGCAGCAAGATAAAAAAGGTTCATCACATATAAGGGAAGCTCGATAAGATTAAGAGCTGATTTCTCATCTAAAACCATGGAGGCAAGAAGACAGTGGTATGACATAGCGAAGGTGCTGACGGAAAAAAAAAAAAAAAAACTAACAGCCAAGAAGCCTATATCCAGCAAAGTTGTCATTAAAAAATGAGGGCGAGTACAAAATATTCACAGATAAGCAGAAACTGAGAGAATTTGACAAGAATCCTGCCCTTCAAGAAATACTAAAGGGAGTTCTGTGGGTTGAAAGGAAAAAACAGGAAAGAGAAGTTTGGAGAAGAGTGCACAAAGGAAGATTATTAGTAAGAATAACTAAGACGATAAAAAGAGAAATAAAAACAAAATATGACATTTATAAACCTAAGGAAAAATGGCTAATATAAGTACTGCCTTGACAGTAATAACATTGAATGTTAATGGATTAAACTCTCCAATCAAGGGACACAGATTGGCAGAATGGATAAGGAAATATGACCCATCGATATGCTATCTACCTTAGACCCAGGGACACAAAGAGTTTGCAAGTGAATGGTTGGAAAATAATTTTACATGCAAACAATTTTACATGACCAAAAAAGGGCAGAAGTAGTTATACTAATATCAGACAAAATAGACTTTAAATGCAAAACTGTTGTAAGAGACAAAGAAAGACACTATATATTAATAAAAGGGATACTCACCCAAGAAGAAAAAACAATCATAAATATTTATGTACCTAATGAGGGAGCCCCAAAATACTTGAGGCAAATACTGGCAAAACTAAGTGGAGAAATAGACACTTCTACATTCATAGTGGGGTACACCAATACACCATTATCACCATTAAACAGAACATCTCAACAGAGACTCAATAAAGAAACAGATACCTTGAATAATACATTCGAGGAACTAGACCTAATGGACTTATACAGAGCATTACACCCAAATACAGCAGGATATACATTCTTCTTGAGTGCTCATGAATTGAATCATTCTCCAGGATAGATCATGTGCTAGGTCACAAAACAAGTCTCAATGGATTTAGAAATATCAAAATTATACAAAGCATTTCCTCTAACCACAATGGAATGAAGCTAGAAATTAATAATGGACAGAGAACTGAAATAGGCAGAAATACATGGAAGTTAAACAACACAGTCTTAAATAATCAGTAGGTTAAGAGAAATTGCTAGAGAAATCAGTAACTTCCTCAAAGAGAATAAAATGAGAACACAACATATTAAAATCTATGGGGTGCAGCTAAATCAGTGCTGAGAGGTAAATTGGTAGCCCTAAATGCTTACATTAAAAAAGAAAAGCTAAAATTAAAGACCTAACATCACATCTGGAGGAAGTAAAGAAAGTACAAAAAACTAATCCCAAAGCAAGCAGAAGGAAGGAAATAACAAAGATTAGAGCAGAATTATATGAAATTGGAAATAAAGAAACACTAGGAAGAATTAACAAAACCAAAAGTTGGGTCTTTGAGAAGATTAAGAAAATTGACAAACCTTAGCTAGACTAACAAAGAAAAAAAAGAGAGAAGATGCAAATAAGTAAAATCAGAAAGGAGAGAGGGAATAGCACCACTGACCCCCTAGAAAAGACTAAATATCATTAAGATGTCTATCCTGTAGACACAAAAGGACAAATGCAGTATGATTATACTATTATGAACTAAACATATTGTGTAATATCATGGAGTTAATAACTTGAATATAGGTCACCAGAAAATAGAATGAGGTTAGAGAATGGAAACCTGAGGGTTAACTTGTGCAAAATTGGTAAAAAAGGATGTATGTTAATCTTTGGAAATGAATTGAAAAGGTGAAAGCACAATATAATGTTTGTAACTAGCAGTGCTATTATAAGGGTATGATAGTGGCTGAAAGGGAAATTCTAAGGTCATGTAAATCACTAAAAGGAAAGCTAAAAAATGTAACATGGGACTGTATAGCATAGTAAAACTTCATGTGAAATATGAATATGGGTAATATTGTATACATAAGATTGTTTTACTTTGAAACTGAACAAATGTATGTTGATATTATAAGATATTAATATCAGACAAAAAATTATGCTAAGTGAAAGAAACCAGACACAATATACTACATTCTGTATAATTTTATTTATATAAAATGTAAATAAAAAACAATTTATAAAGATGAAATTAGATTAGTGGTTATGTAGAGCTGGGGAAGGATAGAGGAATTGAGAGGTGACTACTACAGGGTGTAGAGTTTTTCTTTTTGGAGTAATGAAATTTTTCTAAAATATTTTTTTGTGGTTATGAATGCACAACTTTGTGATTACCCTAAAAGTCATTGATTGTACACTTTGGATAGATGGTATGGTTTGTGAATATATCTCAATAAAACTGCTTTAAAATAAATAAATAAATAAATAAATAAATAAATAAATAAATAAGCAAGAATAGCCAGAAATAAATAGCAACTATGTAAAGCAGGGGAAGCATAGATTGAGAGGTGATTAATTTTTTATTTATTTGTTTCTGATTTTTGTTTATTATTACTTTTGAAATAATGAAAATGTTCTAATAGTAATTAAAGTGATGAATGAAAAACAACATGATTATACCAAATACCATTGATTGTTCACTTAAGGATTGTATGCTTTATTAATATCTATCGGTAAAATTGATTTGTTTTAAAAATAAAAAGATGTCTATCATACCCAAATTGATTTACAGATTCAATGCAATACCAATAAAAGTTCCAACAGCATTTTTTACTGAACTGGAAAAGCAAATTATCAAATTTATTTGGAAGAGTAAGGGGCCCTGAATAACCAAAAATGTCTTGAAAAGGAAAAAGAAAATCAGAGGAATCATGCTACCTGACTTTAAAACACACTACAACACTACAGTAATCAAAAGTGCATGGTATTGGCACAAGAATAGATATACTGACCAATGAAGCCGAATTTAGGGTTCAGCTATAGACCCATGCATATTCAGCCAATTGATATTTGACAAGGCCACCAAGCCCACTCAACTGGTACAGAATAGTCTTTTCAACAAATGATGCTAGGAGAACTGGATATCCATATCCAAAACAATGAAAGAGGATCACATCTCATGCCCTATACAAAAATTAACTCAAGATGGATCTTAGACCTAAATATAAGAGCCAAGCTCCTAGAAGATAATGTAGGGAAGCATCAACAAGATCTGGTAATAGGAAATAGTTTCATAACATTACACCAAAAGCACGAGAAATGAAAGAAAAAATAGATAAACGGGACTTCCTCAAAATGACAAACTTCTGTGCTTCAAAGGAGTTTGTCAAGAAAGAGAAAAGTCAGTCCTCTCAATGGGAGAAAATGCTTGAGAACCAACTATCTGATAAGGGCCTAATATTGCATATTTAAAGAAATCTACAACTTGAAAATAAAAAGACAATCATTTTAAAAATGGGCAAGAGACTTGATTAGACACTTTTCCAAACAGGAAATACAAATGGCTAAAAGGCACATGGAAAGATGCTCAACATCACTATCTATTAGGGAAATGCAAATCAAAACTACAATGAGATATCATCTTACACCTATTAGACTGGCTGCTATTAAAAAAAAACAAAACAGAAAGCTGTAAGTGTTGGAGAGGATGTGGAGGAATAAGAACACTCATCCACTGCTAGTGGGAATGTGGAATGATGCAGCCACTGTGGAAGACAGTTTGAAGTGTCCCCAGGAACCTAACTATAGAATTGCTATATGATCCGACAATCCCACTATTAGGAATATACCCAGAAGAATTTAAAGCAGGGATGTGAACAGATATATGCACAGCAACATTCATCATAGCATTATTTACAATTGCCAAAAGTTGGAATCCAAGTGTCCATCACCTGATGAATGGATAAACAAAGTGTGGTATATACATACGATGGAATTTTACTCAGCTGTAAGAAAGAATGAAGTATCGACACATGTGACAAAATGGATGAATCTTGAAGCCCTTATGTTGAGTGAAGTAAACCAATCACTGAAGGACAAATATTGCATAATCTCACTGATATGAACTAAGGATATTGAGCAGACTCACAGAGGTAGAGACTGGAAGATAAGCTTACAGAAGATAAAAAGCTAATAAAGAATGGTGAGTCAGTGCTCAATCTGGGTAGGAACTATGATAAGTCAGATGGGGGAGGTTTTGCAGTGAATGGGAAGGATGGTGGTACAGTGATATGAATGGGGAAGATGATGCTGGAGTGAGAGTGTGAGCAGGGTTGGGGGGGGTGGGTTGGGTTATCCATTGAGCTGGGGGAGGGCTGGAGGAAGGAACAGGTGAACTCTGGGGAAGTAGAGTACTGTGGTTGAGAATACAATTGTGGTAGTGTTCTTTTGGCAACTATGGTAGAGGAGGGTCACTGGTGCAGGGTGTTGGTGGTGGGAGGATATGTGGGAAAGGGTGCACCTGGGACATGCCTCTATGGAATACAAATGTGTTCCTTTGGTCACAGGGGTTTATCTCAGTGGAGGATGGAGACCCACAAAATAACCAGCAAAATATTAAATTCTATCCTGGGGAGTCTGGCTACATTCTCTAATAGAGTGACAAGAATCTCTAGAATACATAGGCAATTCCCAATAAAAGAAAACAGACCAATATAACAAGCCCTCTATATTAATGCTTGTACTTATGAAACTTATTCTTGTAAAATTGACTTAGCCTAATAATATCTATTGCCTAAGAGTTACCTCTTGAAAACCTCCTTGTTACTCAAATGTGGCCTTTCTCTAAGCCAAACTCAGCAAATAAATGCACTACCTTCCCCCCAGTGTGAGACATGACTCCCGGGGATGAGCATCCCTGGCAGCAAGGGATTATTACCAAGCGCCAATCAGTGATGCATTGGGAAAAAGACCTTGACAAAAGGGGTAAACATTAAATACAGAGGAGTTTTTATGTCTAACAGATTTCAAAGTGACTTGGGAGGTCAGTCAAGAGGTTATGCTTCTGCATGTCTCAGGCATATCTCACTAATTGCTGCAGTAAACAAAGGCTCAAACAGAGGTGCTCCCAAGGGCTCTAGAGACTTATGGACACTATAGGCAAGGCGCACAACCCCATGAAATCAGCACCCCGTTGGTGGGCCTTACCTTGTAATATATGATAATTTATTTTCCCACTGTAACAGAGTTAGGCTCATTTATAATTTCCCTACACAAGATTCTTCTACCCCTTTTATTTGAACCTATAATTAGCACTATAGCCATTAAATATATGTCCCAGCGACTTAACTCTTCAGTCTGTTCATATGCCAGTTGAGCCCTGAATCTCAGCAGAATTGTGGCCAAACTTACTCTCCAGTTCATTAGACTTGCCCAGGAAAACTAACATAAGGATGAAGATGGACAACTCCTATCCCAAAAAAACAGGTAATATCTACAACTGCAAGCAAGACATTTCCATCCATCTGCCCCATGGGATCTAAGCCCCCTCTCAATCAGAAACAGAGTAGGTGTCACCATCCTAACATCCTCAAGAGTGAGGCATGAACAAACATAAGGGGGGAACGCAACTCTGGACTAAAGTAGACATTATTATTCTAGCAATGGAAGATCCTGTAACATTGCTATAAAGACAGTGGTCACCAGAGGCTCTAAGGGGAGGAAGAGCGAAGAATAGGTGTAACATGTGGCATCTTTGGGACATTGAAATTGCTCTGAATGACATTGCAATGACAGATGCAGGCCATTATACATTTTGTCAAAACCTATAAAAATGTGCAGTGCGAAGTGAAACTACAATGTAAAGTATTGACCATGGTTAATAGCAAGGCTTCCATATGTGTTCATCAATTGTAACAAATATACCACACTAATGAAAGATGTTGTTAATGGGGAAAAGTGTGGGAGGGAGAGTGGGTGGGGTTTATGGAATCCCCTTATATTTTGGATGCATCATTTATATAATCTAAAGCTTTCTTTAAAAATAAAATTACATTTAAAAAATTAAGCTTCTTTAAATATAAAGAAAAATGTCTAAAATTAATTAATTAATTAATTAATTAAAATAAAGATAAAAAAATAAAATGAAATGAAAAGAACAAATCCAGATAAAAAATTTCAGCTTTCAAAAATAAGTGATTCATGGGAGGCCTCAGGTTTGGTTCCTGGTGCCTCCTAAAGAGAAGATGAGCAGACACAGAGAGCACACAGTGAATGGACAGGGAGCAGACAGCGAGTGTAAACAATGGGGGGGGTAAATAAATCTTTTTAAATAAATAAATAAATAAATAAATATTTTTTGAACAAATGAAAAAAAAAGTGATTATCAAAATGGCTAGATTTACTGCATTGATCATTAACTAATATATACAACTTAACTTCACATACGGGAAGAAGAACATTTTTCAAGTGTCTGATTTTGACTTAACTCTCCTTTTGCAAAATTGTTTTTCTTTTTAACTAAATACACAAACTGTGTAAAAAATCAATTAATAAAGAATGGCTGCCCCTTGTTTTCCACAGTTCCATTTCCCATAGGCAATCACTTTAAAACATTTTGGTTACAACTCAACAATAAAAATACAAACGACCCAATTAAAAAATGGACGAAAGACTTGAATAGACATTTCTCCAAAGAAGAAATTCAAATGGCAAAAAAACACATGAAGAAATGCTCAACATCACTCATGATTAGGGAAATACAAATCAAAACTATAATGAGATATCATTGCACACCTATCAGAATGGCCACTATTAAAAAGACAGAGAACTACAAGTGTTGGAGAGGATGTGGAGAGATAGGAAACACTTCTTTACTGTTGGTGGGAATGTAACTATGGAGGACTGTTTGGCAGTTCCTAAAGAAGTTGAATATAGACTAGCCACATGACCATGCAATACCACTATTGGGTATATACCCAGAAGAACTGAGAGCAGTGATACGAATAGGTATCTGCACACCGATGTTCATAGCAACATTATTCACCATTGCCAAAAGTTGGAAACAACCCAGGTATCCATCAACAGAGGAATGGATAAACAAACTGTGATCTATTCACACGATGGAATATTATGCAGCTGTAAAAAGAAATGAAGTCGTAAAGCATATGAAAACATGGATGACCCTGGAGGACATTATGTTGAGCAAAGCAAGCCAGATACAAAAGGACAAATACTGTATGAATGTGTTACTATGAACCAAATATATTGTGTAACATATTGTTTGATTCAAAAAAAATTTTATATGTATCCACTAAAAAATAATAATAAAAAAAAACATTTTGGGTTTTAGATCTTCTGTAAACTCAGTTTGCTAAGCTAATACCATTTTGTTGTATAGTAAACGCCATATACCCATCATCCAGCTATATTAATTATTGTAGTTTTGCCTATGTTGTTTAACCGATAATCCTCCTCCCTTTTATTCTTGGAGTTTCTTTTTATTTCAGGTTCTTTCCCTACCTAATCAGTTCTTGGGCAGGGGCCAAATATAATTGCTAGCTCCAATGTCCATCCCCTTCATGTGTTGCTCAGTGCCTAGAAATCCTACACCTTTGCTCTGTTTGTAGTTTTCTGGGAACACGGAGGGATAAGGTGGAATCTGTATCTTTGTACTGCCTTTTTTTTTTTTCTGAAAACCACATTTATTAATTTTATTACCAATATTTTAGTATAACTGGCATAAAATGAACTGCATATTTAAAATGGACAATTTTCCAACTTTAAAAATATGTATATATTTCATTTTCGTAATCTAAAGCTTCTTTAAAAATAAAAAAATAAAAATAAAAATAAATATGTATATATCCATGAAGCTATGGTTAGTAACAATGCTTCAATATTTGTTTATCAATTGTAACAAATGTATCATATTCATGTAAGATATTATTAACAGGTGAAAATGTGAGAGGGGGAGGGGGTGGGGTATATGGGAATCCCCTATATTTTCTATGTGACTTTTCTGTAACCTAAAGCATCTTTGAAAATAAAGCAAAAAAAAAAAGACACTGGAGGACCATATAGAAGAAATTGTCATTGTACATAAAAGATAACATATCATAATAAAAGACTGAAAGACACAATGGAAAAAAAATATTTTTTTGTATTTTGTTATTTTATTATTTTTATTTTACTATTATTTATTTATTTATTTGGCTTTTTTTTTTTTCAGGGAGGTTTTGGATTGCAGAAGGGTTGCAACTGTGGCAGGAGAAGACCATGGTGTGGGATGTCTGTAACGGGAAGATGTGTGGGGAGGGGTGCACCTGGGGCATGCCTCTACAGAATTTGAATATGTTCAAGTGGTCATGGGGTATTGTCTTGAAGGTTGGAGACCCACACAATAGCCAAAAGAATATTGAATTCCAACCTTGGAAGTCCTACAACATTCTCAAATAGAGTAGCAAGAATCCCTAGAGCACATGGACAGTGCCTAGTGAAAGGAGGACAGACAATAAGCCAGGCCCTTGATGGTTGTACTTATGAACCTTCTTCTTGTGAAAGTGAAACAGCCTCTTATTATATATTGCCTAAGAGTTACCTCCTGAAAGCCTCCTTCTTGTGCAAATGTGGCCTCTCTCTAAGCCAAACTCAGCATATGAATTCACTACCTTCCCCCCAGCAATGGGACATGACTCCCAGGGATGAGCCCTCCTGGCACCAAGGGATTATTACAAGTGCCAACTAGTGATGCATTTGGAAAAAGACTGTCACAGTTTGATATTATTGATGAATTCCAAAAAGAAATACTGATTATGTTTGTAAACTGGTCCATTCCTCTGGGCTCATACCCTTTGATTGTGTTAATTTCAGAGGTTTTGCTATTACTTGATTAAATTAAGATTAAGTCTTTGATTCAACCAGGTCAGTAGGATGTTGGGTCCCTGCCCCCTTGGTGGGTGGAGACTCACACAGAAACAGATATGCAGGAAGAGACAGTGCTCCATAGACACAGCCCTAGGAAGAGAGATGAGCCTGATAGTCTACAGCTGACCTTGTGGAGAGAACAGAGCAGCTGAGCCTGGAAAGAAATGAGCCACGAAGAGAGTGATGGGCCTTATGCCAGCTTACAGCTGAGATCAGAAGAAGCTGGGACTACAGAGCCTTAAGAGGAAAGAGGAAGGCTGAACCCCCACAGATGTTGCCGGCCATCTTGCTTCAATACATGGTAGCAGACTTTGGGTGAGAAAGTACCTCTTATGGTACCTTGAGTTGTACTCTTTAGAGCTTGATAACTGTTAGCTTCTACCCCAGATAAATACCCTTTATAAAAGCCAACAGATTTCTGTTATTTTGCATCAGCACCCCTTTGGCTGACTAATACAAAGACCTTGACCAAAACGGGAAATATTAAATACAAATGAGTTTTTATGGCTAAGAGATATCAAAGTGAGTTGGGAGGTCATTCCAGAGGTTATGCTTATGCACGTCTCAAAAGGATCTCATTGACTACCCACAGTAATCAGTGCTCCAAGCAGGGGGCCCTGAGGGCTCTAGAGACATCTAGACACTATAGGCAGGGAAGACAATCTTAGGAATTTGGCACTCGACTCATTTATAATTGCCCTACACATAGCTCTTCTGCCCCTTTATTTGAACCTATAATTAGCCCTATACTTGTAAATATATGTTCCAGAGACTTTACTCTTCAGTCTGCTCACATGCCAGTTGAGCCCTGAATCTCAGCAGAGTTGCAATACCTATTCTCCAGTTCATTGAACTCACCAGGACAACTAACAAAAGAATGATGATGGACAACACCCAACCCCCAAAACAGAGAGTATCTACAACTACAAGCAAGACAGTTCTATCCATCTGCCCCATGGGATCTAAGCCTACTCTCAGTCAGAAACAGAGTGGGTATCACCATCCCATAATCCTCAGGATTGAGAAATGAACAAGCATAAGGGGGGAATGCAACTATGGACTTATTATTATTATAGCAATGGAAGAAATTGTAACATTGATATAAAGGCAGTGGTTCTCAGAGGTTCTGAGGGGAGGGCGAGGGAAGAATATGTTAACATGGGGCATTTTGGGGACATTGGAATTGTTCTGCATGACATTGCAATGACAGATACAGGCCATTATACATTTTGTCAAAACCTGTAAAATTGTGCAGTGCAAAGTGTTAACTATAATGTAGACTATAGACCATGGTTAGTAGCAACGCTTCAATATGTGTTCATGAATTTTAACAAATGTGCTACACTAATGAAAGACGTTGTTAATGGGGAAAAGTATGGGAGGAGTAGAGGGAGGGTGTATGGGAATCCCCCTATATTTTCAATGTAACATTTATGTAATCTAAAACTTCTTTAAAAATAAAACATTTCTATTTTTAAAAAATGAAAATAAAAATACATATATATCCATGAAGCCATGACCACAGTCAAAGTCATGAACATATTCATTACCCCCAAATATTTTCCTTTGCCCTCTCACCACTCCCCACACCCCTTCCCCAACTTGGAAACCACTAATCTGCTTTTTGACATGACAGATTAATTTTCATTATCTAGAGTTTTATATAAATGGAATAATATAATATGTACTCTTTTTGCCTGGCTTCTTGCACTAAGCCTAACCAATTTAAGATTCATCTATGTTGTTATGTGTATTAATAGTTAATTCATTTTTATTGCTGAACAGTATTCCATTGAATAGATATACAACAATTTGTTTATCTATTCACCTCTTGATGGTCATTTGGGCTCTTTCCAGTTTTGGACTACTACAAATGAAGCTGCTGGGAACATTCATGTATAAGTCTTTGTATGAACACATGCTTTCTTTTCTCTTGGGTAAATACCTAAGAGTGGAATGACTGGATCGTATGGTAGGTATATGTATATCTTTTTAAGAAACTGCCGAACTGTTTTTCCAAAGTGGTTTTACCATTTTACATACCCAAAATCAATGTACGAGAGCTCTAGTTCTTCCACATCCTTGTCAACTCTTGGTATGCTCAACCTTTTAAATTTTAGCCATTCTAATAGGTGTGTAATAGTAACTTACTGTAGATTTAATTTGCATTTCCCAGATGACTAATGTACAGCATCTTTTCATGTGGTTATTTGCCATCTTTATATCTTCTCTGGGAAAGTGCTGTTCCCACTGACTCAGCGGTCTCAAGACTACCCTCAAGTTCACTGATTCACAGGACTCACAACATTCAATAGCAGGTTTTACTCGTGTCTAAGGTTTATCACAGCCAAAGGATACAGAGTAAGAGCAACAGGAAAATTGTAAATTGGGTATAGTCCAGATTGGTTAGGCACAGTCTTCCAAAACCTCTCCTATCCAGAGTACCACAGGCCATACTTTCTCTCTGGCTGTGAACTACAGGGACACATGCAAAAACTCTGTACAGGAAAGCCCATTCAAGTCACAGGTACCAAGGCTTTTATGAAAGGGTGGTCAGGTAGGCATATCCTGCTATGCAACCAGCTATGACAACCAAAACACAGGACCCCAACAATAAAATTAGGTGCACATCATCAATCTTAATGTTTATGCAAAGCAATCCTGACAAGCATGGTTCATTGCTCCAGGTGTACACAATAAAATCCTCAACATTAACATAAAAACCTTCCAAGTACCACATTACCATAGGTTGTCCAAGGATCAATAATAGTTCCAGGTTCTCATGGAGACATATGAGGAGTGAACCATGTGTTCCTACTCCCATTTTATTACTGAGTTGTTTGTTTTCTTATTATTGAGTTTTGGGAGTTCTTTCTATTTTTATAGGTTTATAAAACATATGCTTTGCAAAGATTTTTCTCCCAGTCCTTCGTTTTTCTTTTCATTCTTCTAAAAGTGTCATTTGAATAGCAGAAGATTTAAATTTTGGTGAAGTCCAATTTAACAGTTTGTTCCTTTATGGATCATGCTTTTGGTGTCATATTTGAGAAATCTTTGCCAAACCCAAAGTCTCAAAGATTTTTTCCTGTTTTCTTTTAGAAGTTGTATAGCTTTAGGTTTTTACATTTAGGTCTATGATCCATTTTGAGTTAATTTCTGTATTTGGTGTGACCTGGATTAATTTAAAGGAAATCTTTGACATCATTTCTTTTCACCTATAAATGTTCTTTATGCATCCATCTAATATTCAATCTGCATTCAGATTTCCCCAACTGTCCCTAAATGTCTTCTTTTTTGAATTAGGATGCAAATAAAATCAATAGATTGGATTAAGTTGACATGTTTTTTTTTTTTTTTTTTCCTTTTTTTTTAATTTTTATTATGGGTAAAAATCAAAAGTCTTTATTAATCTATAGCATTTCCTCTCCCATTTTTCCCATGCCATTTATTTTTTGAATAAGCCAGTCATTTGTGCCATGGAATTTTCCACAACCTGGATATGCTTGATTGTATCCTTGTGGTGTTTTTAACATGTTTCTCTATCCCCTGTAATTCTGGTAATATTGCTATTCTTTGATTTATTGAATTTAGCATTATATATTCACTCTGTACTATGAAAGATGAGGATTTACCTAATATACTTTCTCTATTTATCCTTTTAATGTCTTTGGGAGTGGAATGTACATGGAAGATTTTTTAAGAATCAATACGTGGGAGCAGATGTGGCTCAAGCAATTGGGCACCCGCCTCCCACATGGGAGGTCCCAGGTCCTGTTCCCGGTGCCTCCTGAGGACAACAAGCAGACAGATGAAGGAGCCATCTCTGGAGGGGGGGCGGATAAAAAAATTTTTTTTTTAAAAAAAGGTTCTCCATAATAAATGTGATCTTCTTTAAAAAAAAAAATAAGAATCAATATTTATATTCTTTGGCTTTTACCAAGATATATCTTTATTTAGCCTGGTCTCTACCATAAACTGCTTTTATCCAAGGCAACAGCAGTGGGGGAATGGAGAGTAAAGATTTGAGAAATATCTAGGAAGAGGAACTAATAGTATTGGATGAAGAAGGGAAGAGGGAAGGAGTGTAGACTGACTCCTATGTTTCTGGCTTCAACAACTGAGTACATGGTGATGCCATTTACCTAGATAGAGAATATAAGAGGAATTACAGATTTGACATAGGAGTTGGGGGCACAGGAGGAAAATAAATTCTGTTTTGGACATTGATACATTGGAAATCTGTAAATAAGCAAGTGGAGGTGTCCACTAGACCATCATAAATATGGATCTGGAGTTCAGGAGAGAGATGTGGGCTGGAACTATAGATTTGATAGTCTTCAGTGTATGAGTGATGTGATGGTTTGAAGCTATACGGACTCCAGAAAATCATGTTCTTAAAGCTAATCCATTCCTGTGGGTGTAAACCTAGTGTAAAAAAGTAACCTTTGATTAAGTTACTTCAATAAGGTGTGGCCCAGGGTAAGTCTTAATCCTCTTAATGGCGTCTTTTGTAAGAGAATGAAATTCAGACGAAAAGGGAGAGAAAGTCATGGAAGCCAGAAGCTAAAAGGAATGAAACCTGGAAGAGAAGGGTGAGACCAGCAGACACTGTCATGTGCCTTGCCATGTGACAGAGGAGTCCAGGATTGCCAGCAGCCAGTCTTCGGAGAGAAAGCATCACCTGATGATGCCTTGATTTTGGCATTTTTCACAGCCTCAGAACTGTAAGCTTGTAAGCTAATAAATCCCCATTGTAAAAGCTGACCCATTTCTGGTATTTTGCCTTCAGAAGCTTTAGCAAACTAAAACAGGTGATAATTGACACCATGATCATGGATGATATTTTCCAGGGAATGTGTAAAGAGTGAAGAAAGAAGATAAACAATTAAACCCTGGGGAATAGCATGAGGTACCCTAATGACTCAAAATGAAAGCTATCAAATTGGTGGGGATAAGTTGTCATAAAACATTTTACTTTAGTTTCAATATTGAAGTATGTATAGGAGTATGCCAGTGGAATGAGAAGTAGGAAAGCAGGCAAACTCACCCATTCTACAGAAAAAACAGACGACTTCAAATGAGAGTCCTCTCAACTGTCCTCAACCCCCATACATTCATATCCAGAGCCATGTTCCTCAAAGTGTGGTCAACAATTCACCTGCATGAGAATCAGCTAGGGAGTTTATTAAAATGCATTTTATTGGGTTTCACTTTAGACCTGCTGAATAAGAATCATTGGGTACCTGAGAGAACTAGGAATTTGAATTTAAAATAAGTTCTCTAAGTGATTCTGAAGTACACGGTTCGTGGGCTAAATTTTGCACAAACCTAATTTAAGGTGTGACCATGGGACTGTGCAGCCACAATAGAGTGGAGATAAGAGTCTCTTTTAGAGTAGAAGAGGTCAAATAATTGTGACTTCCAAGTTGCTACTCTCTCCTTGCCAGTTTTAGCAGGAAGGCACAAAGGAAAACTGGGCAGAGTGGGAAAACTAGGGAGAGAGGGGTTTTGCAAGAGCATAATTGACTTAAGCTGTTTTCCTTCATTAGAAAGGAAAAACTAACCAAATGAGCACAAAAGCAGAGCAGTTTTCCTCTGAGCTGGTCCCAAGTCAACTAGGCAGCACAGCAATGAGAAAGAAATCAACAACTGATTTGGTTGATTGGATGTGGTTCTTAAAACAACAACATATCTGTGATTTACCCTGATTTTTTTCCTCTTTTTAACTGGCACTCTGGCACTTTGTATTCAGCCCTTCCTAATGAACTCATCTTACCTGAAATCACTAAATGTTTAGCCTTTCAGTATCAATAATTCCAGGGATAACAATTTCTACATGTCCATAATTTATGTCTTCATAAAAATGATAAATACAATTGCAAGCAAAACAGTTCCTTCCATCTGCTCCATAAGATCTAAGCCCCCTTTCAATTTGAGGCAGAGTAGGCATCACCATCCACAAATCCTCAAGATTGATGAGTAAACAAACAAGGGAGGAATGCAACCATGGACCAAAGTGGACTTATTATTGTAGTAATGGAAGACCTTGTAACATTGATATAAAGATAGTGGTTACCAGAGGTTTTGAAGGGAGGGGAAGGGAAAAATAGCTGGAACATAGGGCATTTTTAGGGCATTGGAATTGTTCTGCATGATACTGCAATGATGGATACAGGCCATTATACATTTTGTCAAAACCTATAAAATTGTACAGTGCAAAGTGTAAACCATAATGTAAACTATAGACCATGGTTAGTAGCAAGGCTTC
>JAKSZT010053808.1:2117498-2130522 GCA_026826555.1 Tolypeutes matacus
TGTAAACCATAATGTAAACTATAGACCATGGTTAGTAGCAAGGCTTCAATATTTGTTCATCAATTGTAACAAATATACCACCCTATATTTTCCATGTAACTTTTCTGTAACCTAAAACTTCTTTTAAAATAACATTAAATATATATTTTTAAAAAGATAAATAGCTATAAGTTTGGAAATACTGTTTGAAGTATATCATGAACTAAATTACTCTTAAGAATTAACTTACTTTTTTTTGGAATTCAAGGGCTGTACACTCTAAATTTGATGGCCTGTAAATATTCTGCTGTGACTAGAAATATTACTCTTCTGAGAAATCTGCTAATGTATTTCGTCATTTTGTCAAAGAAGCTATCTACATGGCTCTACAGAGTTTGGAATATCTTGCTAGAAATATGCAAACTTCAGATTGTAATATATAACTTTTTTTCAGAAAAAAACTGCATAGTGAATATTCATATCCATTTCTTATAAAAAAAAACTCTTATTTTAAGAAAAAATCACATTTTATTAAATAATTGCCCTTTGATAAAACTTCTATATCAGGCCCTTTCCTGTGATAAAATTAAGTCAATTATGATTCCAAAATTAAATATGAAGAATGATAAGATTTCACTGGACTACCTCTTCTCTTTGTGTATCCATTAATTCCACTAATCTCTCACATGTTTTCCAAAATAAATTTTCTGACCCACATATTCTGCTAGCAATTTAGAAATACACAGGAAACAGATGATGATCCCCAGTTAAACAGAAATTAGAAGAAGCTCTAGAAAGCAGAAGAGGTGTGATGGGAAAATAAACTGTCACTTCTACTGTTGTTCTATCCAGGAGCTGAAGAATTATGTTGCAAAGAAAAAACATGAAATGGAGAAAAAGGAGAGTCAGAGAAAAAGGATCTGTCAGTAGGTCTGCAAATTTGTGATAAGAAAGATTCTAGAGAAAAGAAATACTTGACCACTGTAAAGTTATAGTTTCTGTAGAGGAGAAGAAGCTCTAATGTAATATATAAAATATTCCTTTAGTACCATGGATTTCTTTTTTATAATTCCATATTTATCACAATAAACTTCAGTTATTATTCCAGGTTTCCACAAACATTAGTACTAACAAAGGTCCCTATAAATATATATCATCTAATAAAAAGTTAAAAGTTGGATTTTTGGCAAAATTTGGTTTACTTTCAGTTACATTTCCAAAGGTATGCTCCCCCCCCACCCCCCACCGGGGAATCAACATCCATTTGGTGAATATCTACTCTGTATTCAGCACTGTTGTAGGTGTTAGGACTGGAGAGACAAAGGAAACATATTTCTTGTCCTTGAGGAGTTTACAATCTGGAGGAGGTGAAGCAATATAAACAGTAAATACAATCAAATGTGCTAAATATTATTTCAGAGGAATTGCAATGTTGAAGGAACAAATTCAACTAGACTCATAGTGATCTTACTGAGGTAATGGAATATATTAAGCTCTAACATATTGCCTAATTAACACTACTGCATAAAGTATTAGAGCTTATTATTTTTTTAAACTTAATTTAATCATCTGCTTTTTTTTGCCTGAAATCTTAAGACCTATTTGATGTAGATGAAAAAGCAACTTATTCAATGCTGTGCTTTTATTTGTAGAAAGAAATCAGTAGAAAATGTTTAAAAATTTTTTTACTGTCATTAAAATGATTGTGGTGGATTGAATTGTGCATCCTAGTTTGGATATGTTCTTGGTCTTGGTCAGCTTTCTGGTAGGTGATCCACTGTAAATAAGAACTCTTCAAGATGTTACTTCAGTTAAGGTATAGCCCAACTGAGTTGAGTTGGGCTTTAATCCAGACTACTGCCAATGGAACCCAGAGGAGAAAGAAGGCATTGCCATGTGTGACAGAAAAGCCAAGGGATACCAAATCAATAGATACCAAACCTGGGAGGAAGCAAGACTTCTGGCCTCTGAAACCATGAGCCAATAAATTCCTGTGGTTAAGGCAACCCATTGTAGGTATTTTTTTTTTTTTTTTTTTTTTAGCAGCTAGGAAATTAAAAGAATGATCATGACCCTGCATAGTATGTTATACAAATTAAAATCACTCTTTATAGGTTGCTAAAAGTTAAGCCATTATTAAACACAAGGCTATATATAAGAACTCAGAAATCCAAGGACAGTTCAAAAAAACTGTACATGGATTTCTTTGCTAAGAATTAGAACAATCCCTAGTGACATAAGAAACAAGAGTAAAGAAAAGTAATGAGAGAACCCAATTCATTATCAAGTACCATATCACTTAGCAGATATCTGTCTTATAAAAGTTATCCTGAGGGGGGCGGATGTGGCTCAAATGGTTGGGCGTCCGTCTGCCATATGGAGGGACCTGGGTTCGATCCCCGGGACCTCCCGGTAAAATAAAAAATATATATATAGAAGGCGCATGGGCTGCCAGGCTCTGTGTGCCACTGAGCTGTCGGGTCCCGGGAGCCATGCAGCAGGATGATGACGTAACAGAGGAGAGACAAGACGAGATGCTCCGAAAGCTCCAGAAGCCAGGAGCTGAGGCGGCGCAGGCAGCAGAATACTTCTCTCCTACATCGGAGGTCTCCAGGATCAAATCCTGGTGAAGACTGGAGGAGGAGGATGAGAAGAGAGATGGCAGGAAACACACACAGAGAATTGCCCAGCAAATGGACACAAAAACAGCAAATGGGGAAGGGGGGGTTTAAAATGGATAAAGTAAATAAAATCTTTAAAAAAAAAAAAAAAAAAAAAGTTATCCTGAAATTGTGATACATTTCAAGAAACGTTCAGTCCATTCAAAATTATTTTTCACAATACCACAATTTTTCCTGATAACCAATTATAAATTGATAACAAATGTCTACATATACCAGAGAATCTTTATTATAGAGCTATTTTCTTTTTAGTCCTTCAAAGATTCCAAAAGAGGTTTTAGATCAGCAAGTGCCACCAATAAAAGATCAGAGAATGCTTTTTGGAGTTGTGTATTCAAAATGGGAGTCTAATATGACTCTAAAAAATAAAAAGAAATATAGCATGGCAATAAATGGTAACAACCAAGGATAAAATTGACAAGAGTTGACAAACCCATTCCATAAGGAATTCCAACTTTTACTTCTTATGTTTCCCCTTCCTGTGCTTTCTTGAAATAAAACACATAGCTATGTGATTAGCTTTGAAATATGTAAAATGAGAAAGTTGGACTAATTTATTGTTATAGTACTTGAAAAGAACTTCGAAGGGTCTGGGATTTAACCCTATGCACAAGGTAACAAGTTTTTCTACCACAGTCTCGTGGATGCTGGCAGAGGACACAAAAATCCTGGGTCAGAAACAAAGGAGAGTTTATTAACTCCAGCAATAGCAGTAGCCAGAGTATATCAACATTTTTACTGGTTCTCTGAACCCCAGTACCCACAGAGTGATACCAAGAGGGCCAGAAGAGACCTGCCCATGAAGTAGGGTACATTATAAGAGAGGAATCCTAAGTTGATTATTTATAATGGGCAGTAAACCTGTCTGCCCTTTGCCCTGGCGTGTCATCCATGGCTGTTCAATATACATTCTTTTTTTATTTAAATATAGTTTACAAACCATAATCCTTTTAAAATGTACATTTCAGTGGGTTTGAGTGTATTCATAAATTTGTGCAACCATCACCATTATATAATACAAAAACATTTTCCAGTGTCCCAAAAATAAGCCTTGTACCCATTAGTAGTCATTACCCATTCCCCCCTCTCTCTAGTTACTGGAATAAACAATCTACTTTTTTAAAAAAATCAATTTTATTGATACATATTAATTAAACATACAATTCATCCAAAGTGTACAATCAATGGTATTTGGTATAATCACATAGTTGTGCATTCATTACTTCAATCATTATTAGAGCATTTTCATTATTTCAATAATATTAATAATAAACAAAAACCAGAAAAACAAAAAAGAAAATTCTTCACCTCTCAATCTTTCTGTGTTTCCCCTGCTGTACATAGCTGCTGTTTCTGGCTATTCTTGCAATATTATTTATTTGTTTATTAAGCAGTTTTATTGAGATATATTCACACACCATATGAGCTATCCAAAGTATATATTTCATGGCTTTTAGTATAATCATCATGTTGTACATTCATCATTTCAAAAATTTTAGAACAATTTCATTACCCCAAAAAGAAAGACTCCATGCCCCTTAGCATTCCTTCCCCAGCCCTACATAACCACCAATCCAATTTCATCTATATAAATTGATTTACATTTACATTTTATATAAATGGAATCATACACTATGTAGTACTCTGTGTCTGGTCTCCTTCACTTATTATAATTCTTTTGTCTGATATTAACATTTTGTAGTATTAACCTACATTTGTTCAGCTTCAAAGAAAAATGGTCTTATATATGAAATTTTACCCATATTCATATTTCACATAATATATTTATATTTCACATAATATATTTAATTCATAATAGAGCAATCATACAGTATTTGTCCTTTTGTGTCTGGATTGCTTCTCTCAACATAATGCCCTCCAGGTTCCTCCATGTTGTCATATGTTTCACGACTTCATTTCTTCTTACTGCTGCATAATATTCTATCATGTGTATACTCCACGATTTGTTTATCCATTCATCAGTTGATGGACACCTGGGTTGTTTCCAACTTTGGCTATCGTGAATAATGTTGCTATGAACATCGGTGTGCAGATGTCTATTGGTGTCACCACTCTCAGTTCTTCTGGGTATATACCTAGCAATGGTATTGCTGGGTCCCATGGCAAGTCTATATTCAACTTCCTTAGGAACTGCCAAACAGTCTTCCAAAGTGGCTGCACCATTCTACATTCCCACCAACAGTGAATATGTATTCCTATTTCTCCACATCCTCTCCAACATTACAGTTTTCCAACTTATTAATAGCGGCCAGTCTAATAGGTGTGAAAAGGTATATCATTGTAGTTTTAATTTGCATTTCCCTAATCACTAGTGATGTTGAACATTTTTTCATGTGTTTCTTCACCATTTGTATTTCTTCTTTGGACAGTTGTCTTTTCAAGTCTTGTGCCCATTTTTTAATGGGATAGTTTGTCTTTTTATTGTTGAGTTGTATGATCTCCTTATATATCATGGATATTAAACCCTTATCACATATGTGATTTCCAAATATTTTCTCCCATTAAGTTGGCTGCCTTTTCTCCCTTTTGACAAAGTGCTTTGAATAGAAGGAAGCTTTCTCAATATAGTAAAGTGCATATATGAAAAACCTACAGCTAGTATTGTGCTCAACTGTGAAAGACTGAAAGCTTTACCACTGAGACCAGGAACAAGACAAGGATGCCCACTGTCACCATTATTATTCAATATTGTGCTAAAAGTTCTAGCTAGAACAATTAGACTAGACAAAAAAATAAAAGGCACCCAAATAGGAAAGGAAGAAGTAAAACTTTCACTATTTTGTTGATGACATGATCCTATATCTAGAAAATCCTGAAAAATCTACAACAAAGCTACTAGAATTAATAGACAAGTTCAGCAAAGTGGCAGGATACAAGATTAAGATGCAAAAATCAATAGCGTTTCTATACACTACTGATGTGCAATCTGAAGAGGAAATCAGAAAAAAAATCCATTTTTAATAGCGACTAAAACAATCAAATATTTAGGAATAAACTTAACCAAGGTCATAAAGGACCTGTATTCAGAAAACTGCAAAACATTGTTAAAAGAAACCAAAGAAGGCTTAAATAAATGGAAGGATACTCTGTGTTCATGGATTGGAAGACTAAATATAATTAAGATGTCAGTTCTACACAAACTGATTTACAGATTCAACACAATCCCAATAAAAATCACAACAGCCTTTTTTACAGAAATCAAAAAGCCAATAATCAAATTTATTTGGAAGGGTAAGGGGCCCCGAACAGCCAAAAATTTCTTAAAAATAGAACAAAGTTGGAGGACTCTCACTTTCTGATTTTAAAGCATATTACTTAGCTACAGTGCTAAAAACAAACAAACAAACAAAAAACTGCATGGTGCTGGCATAAGGACAGACAGATTGACCAACAGAACCAAACCGAGAACTCAGAAATTGACCCTTACATCTACAGCCAAGTGATTTTTGACAAGGCTGTTAAGCCCACCCAGCTGGGTCAGAACAGTCTATTCAACAAATGGTGCTGGGAGAACTGGAGAGCCATATCCAAAAGAAAGGAAGAAGACCCCTATCTCTCACCTTATGCAAAAATTAACTCAAAATGGATCAAGGGCCTAAATATAAAAACAACAACCATAAAACTCCTAGAAGAAAATATAGGAAAACCTCTTCAAGATCTTGTGGTAGGCAGTAGTTTCTTTTTTTTTTTTTTTTTAATTTATTTTTATTGTGGGTAAAAATCAAAATTCTCACAATACATACAAACATTTGCAAAATGATATATAAATATATATGCATATATGTGTATTTGCTTACAAAAATGTTATTTATGTATATATATATACATATATTTTAAGAGGTGGTAGTTTCTTAAACCTTACACCCAAAGCATAAGCAACAAAGAAAAAATAGATAAATGGGACCTCCTCAATATTAAACACTGTTGCACCTCAAAGGACTGTCAAAATGGTGAAAAGGCAGCCAACTCAATGGGAGAAAATATTTGGCAACCAATCTACTTTTGTCTCTGTGGATTTGACTATTCTTGACATTTCTTTTAAAAGATACCCAACATATGTGACTGGCTTCTTTCATTTAGCATAATGCTTTCAAGGTTCATCCATGTTGTAGCACGAATCAGTTCTTCATTCCTTTTTATGGCTGAATAATATTCCGTTTTATGGATATATTACATTTTGTTAATAAATTCATGAGTTGATGGACATTTGGGTTATTTCCACTCTTTAGCTATTATGAATAATGTTGCTATGAACATTCATGTACAAAATTTTTTGAGGGCATGTGTTTTCTATTCTCTTGGGTATATACCTAAGAGTAGAATTGTTGGGTCATATGGGAACTCTATATTTAACTTTTTGAGGAACTGCCAGACTGTTTTCCAAAGAAGCTGCAACATTTAAATTTCCACCAGCAATGTATTCATGTTCCTATTTCCCCAGATCATTGTCATCACTTGTTATTGCCTGTCTTCTTGGTTATAGTCATTGTATTGGGTGTGAAGTGTTATCTCATTGTGGTTTTGATTTGCAGTTCCCTAAGGTCTAATGAGGCTAAGCATATTTTCACATGCTTCTTAGCCATTTGTATATCTTCTTTGGATAAATGTCTATTCAAATCATTTACCTTTTAAAATTTAGTTTATTTGTCTTTTTATTGTTTTTATGTTGAGTTGCAAGATTTCTTTACATATTCTAGATATTAGACCATTATCAGATATATGATTTGCAAATATTTTCTGTGGGTTGCCTTTTCACTTTCTATATGATGTCCTTTGAAACACAGAAGTTTTTAATTTTGATGAAATCTAACTTACCTAGTTTTCTTTGGTTGCTTGTCCTTTCAGTGTCATATATAACAAACCATGTCCTAATTCAAAGACATGAAGGTTTACTTCTATGTTTTCTTGTAAGTTATTATAGTTTTAGTTCTTACATTTAGTTCTTTGATTCATTTTAGTTAATTTTTGTATACTGTATGAGGTAAGAGTCTACCTTCATTCTTTTGCATGTGGATGGATACCCAGCATCATTTGTTGAAAAGACTTTTCTTTCTCCACTGAGTTGTCATGGCACCATTGTTGCAAAACAATTTACCATAAATGGATTCATTTATTTTTGGACTCTAAATTTGATTCCATTGATCTATGTGTCTATCCTTATGATAATAGCACACAGTCTTAATTACTGTAGAATTGTACTCAGTTTTGAAATCAGGAAATTAACAAAATCCAACACTCTCTCATCACTTATAGCCAACATTATTATTGATTGTTCTAACTTCTGCTAACCAGCAAAAAAAAGGAAATGATATGAAACCAGATTGGGAAGTACCAAGTAAAACTTTCTTTATTTGCAGAAGACATGATAGTCCATGTAGAAAATTCAATATATAAAAAAGCTGCTAAATAAATGAGTTTAGCAAAGTTACAGGATATAAGATCAATATACAAAAATCAAATGTGTTTCTATATATGAGCAATGAACTACTGGAAACTAAAATTTTAAAGAGTTACCATTTACAATAGCACTGAAAATATGGAATACATAGGAATAAATCTGACAAAAGGAGTGAAAGAACTTTTTACTGAAAATAGAACACATTGCTAAAAGAATCTAGTGAAGACCTAAATAAATAGAGAGATGTAACTTTTTCATGGATTGAAGGACTAAATTTTGTAAAGATGTCAATTTTTTCCAAATTGATTTATAGAATCAATGCATTCCTAATAAAAACCCAACAGTCTTTTTATAGAAATTGACAAGCTGATTCTAAAATTCATATAGAAATGCAAACAACTTTGAAAGAAAAGAGAAAAATTGGAGGTCTACCTGATCTAACACTACATGACTTCAAGACTGATTATAAAATCACAGTTATCAAAGGCAGTGTGGAATTGATCTAAAGATAGACAAGCAGATCAATGAAACAGAATAGAGTCCAGAAATAAACCCACACATTTATGGACAACTGATCTTTTTTTAAAGGTGGGAGATGGAGAAAGTTATAAAGGTAGGGAAAGGATAGTCTTTTCAATAAATGGTAGTGGAACAATTGAATGTAAAAAAATAATAATAATAATTTCAATCCATACTTCACACCATTACAAAATTGAACTGAAAAAGGATCATAGACCTAAATTTAACACCTAAAACGATAAAACTTCTAGAAGAAAACATAGAGGAAATCTTTGTGACCCTAGGCTAGGCAGAGATTTCTCAGATATGATATCCAAAGTACAGTTCATTAAATAAAAATAGATAAAGTGGACTTTAACAAAACTAAAAGCATCTTCTTTTCAAAAGGCACTGTTAAGAGGATGAGTAGACAAGCCACAGACTAGGAGAAAATACTTGCAAATCATAGATCTGATAAAGGACTTATACTCAGAATGTATAAAAGACCCCCGAAACTCAATAATGAGAAAACCATCAACCCAGTTAAAAAGAGGGCAAATAATTTGAACAGACACTTCACAAAAGGTATTTCGATGGCAAATAAACACATGAAATGATGCTGAACATCATTAGCATTAGGGGAATGCAAAGTGAAACCACAATGAGATACCATAACACATCTATAAGAATGCTAAAATAAGAAAAAATGACTTTAAGTGTTTCCAAAGATTTGGAACAATTGGAACTCATACACTGCTAGTGGAATGTAAAGTGATACAACTCCTTTAGAAAGTAGTTTGGCAGTTTCTTAAAAGTTAAAAATACACCTGCAAAATACAAAACAAAACAAAACAAAAATGCAAAGAAAAAAATCATTATGTTGACATTATGTTGAGTGAAGCAAGCCAGACACAAAAGGACAAATGCTGTACGATTGTCTATTATGAACTAAATATAGTATGTAAACTCACAGAGTTATTAATTAGAATATAGGTCACCAGAAAATAAAATGAGGGTAGAGAATGGAAAGCTGAGGGTTTAATCTGTGCAGAATTGGGTAAAGAAGTTGTTTGTAAATCTTTGGAAATGAATAGAAATGGTGAAAGCACCTCATAGTGTGTGTAACTAGCAGAGCTATTATATGGGTATGACAGTGATTGAAAGGGTAAGTCTAAGGTCATGTATATTACTAGAAGGAGAGCCAAAAAATGTGACATGGGACTGTATAACAGTGAAATCTCATGTAAAATACAAATATGGTTGATACTGCATGTATAAGCTTGTTATTACAAAATATAAATACAAATATACTAGAGAGAAGGAAACAGAAGAGCAGCTATGTATGGCAGGGGAAGCATAAAGAGATTGAGAGGCGATGAGTTTTTGTTGTTGTTGTTTTTATCATTTTATTATTGGCATAATGAAAATGTTCTAAAAATGACTGAAATGTTGAATGCACAACTATGTGATTATACTGAATACCATTGATTGCATGCTTTGGATGGATTTATGCTTTATTAATATGTATCAATAAAATTGATTTGTTAAAAAAAAAAGAAAGAAAAAAGAAGAAACAACAAACACACACACAAAAATACACCAGCCATTCCACTTCTAGGTATTTTCTCAAAAGAAATGAAAACCTATGTATACACAAAGACTTGTACATGAATGTTCATAGAAGTTTTTTTTGGTAATAGTCCAAAATTGAAAATAACCCAAATGACCATCAACAAGTGAATAGATAAAGAAACTGTGATATAAACATACAATGGAATGCTGTTCAGCAATAAAGATGCAATGACATGGATGAATCTTGAAATAATTATGCTGAGTGAAATAAGCCAGGGCAAAAAGATTACATATCATATGATTGCATTTATATAAAACTAGAAATGCAAACTAATCTATAGTGACAGAAAGCGTATCAAGGTTTGCCTGGGGACAAGGCTGGGGTGGAGCTAGGAGCTGCACAGGGACTTGAGGACTTTTTGGGGTGATGAATATGTTCATTTTCTTGACTGTGGTGATGGTTGCACAAGATTTTATACATGTCAAAATAATTGTACACTCTAACATGTTCAATTTATTGTATCTCAAAAAAGAGTCCAAGGAATTACACATAACCTTGAGGAATAATAATAATTAATATTTACTGAGTACTGCCATGTACTATACTAAGCATTTTACATTCAATGACCAATTTCATTCTCAAAAGCAACCTATGGCAGAGGTATTATTCTTAACACAGTTTTACTTTTGAGGAAATGAAGGCACAGTAAAGTTAAGTAATTTGGCCATGCTCACTGTAGCAGTTTGATATTATTGATGAATTCCAAAAAGAAATATTGGATTATGTTTGTAAACTGGTCTTTTCCTCTGGGCATATTAGAATGTATTGGATTCAGAGGTTTTACTTTTACTTGATTAAATAATGATGAAGGCTTTGATTGGATCACATCAGTAGGACATTGAGTCCCCACCCCCTGGGGACTCACAGAGACACTGCACAGCAGAGAAGGGAGGTTGGAGTTTTGAGCTGGAGCCTGGGAAGTGAACACACAGAAGAACAAAGAGGAATAGAGATGGCTCCTTAGACACAGCAGAAGCCCCGGGGGAGAGAGACAGAGACATTCACCTAATACCCTACAGCTGGCCTTGTGGAGAGAGCACAGCAGTTGAGCTGGGAGAGAAACAAAGCCCCGGGAAGAAAGGAACCCAAGAAGCCTGAACTCTTGGCAGATGTAGGCAGCCATCTTGCCCCAACACGTGGCAATAGACTTTGGTGAGGGAAGTAACTTATGCTTTATGGCCTGGTAACTGTAAGCTTCTACCCCAAATAAATACCCTTTATAAAAGCCAACAGATTTCTGGTATTTTGCATCAGCACCCCTTTGGCTGACTAATACAGTCACAAAGGCTCATAAAAAGTGGAGCCTGAGTACTTAACCACAAGTACTTCTTCTCACAATATAGCTGAAATTTATTAAGCTCTTTTCTGTATCATACCCTGAGTTAATCATTTGACAGGCAATTTCTCATTTAATCTCAGTCAACACTCTGAAGTAGGTACTATTTTACAGATGGGGAAACTGAGGCACAGTGGAATTAAACAACAAGCCAAAGATTTTACAGAGGACTAGTGGAGGAGGGGACATTTGAACCAAGGATCTTTATCCATCAGGTATGTCCTGGTGGAAAATAGTTTGAGAACTACTTCTCTGGTTAGAATGTGGGACTGATGCATCCAGAGAGATTTAATACCTCTCATTATGTGCCTGATTCTGAACATAGACTGTAGCAGTTTGGCAGTTTGATATAGTCATGAATTCCAAAAAATAGATATTGGATTATGTTTGTAAATTGGTCTGTTAATCTGGGCATGACTAAGTTATGATTAGGGTGTTGACTGGGCCACTTTAGTAGGGCATTGAGCACCACCCCTTGGTGGGTGGGGTCTCAAAGATAAAAAGACATGGCAAAGGACAGAGCTGGAGCAGTTTTGATGTTGGAGTTATGATGAGGAAGGAGAGAAGGCCCCGGGAAAAGAGACAAGCCATTCACCTGACAGTTCACAGCTGGCCTTGTGGAGAAAGGCAAAGCCTAGAGAGCCTCATAGTCTACAGCTGACCTTGTGGAGGAACCAGAGTTGCTGAGCCCAGAGAGCAATGGAGCTCCAGGAAGAGAGGAACCCAAGAAGCCTGAACCCTGGCAAACGTCGGCAGCTGCCTTGCTCCAACAGGTAGCAACAGACTTTGGTGAGGGGAGAAACTTATGCTTTATGGCCCAGTAACTGTAAGCTTCTACACCAAATAAAAACCAACTGATTTCTGGTATTTTGCATCAGCACTCCTTTGGCTAATACACAGACATTTATTGCCTGGAACCCTCACAACAATGTATGCTTGTTTGGATACTTAGGCACCAGCTATAGCTTGCATTACCATGGAGCCTGTCAAGCCTTTTTACCCAGCTGGCCACTCTTTGCCCTTCCCCACCACCACAACCCAAAAGGTGCTGCTGAGTTAGTTCCCTCAGGTCCTTGACCTTAAATAACTGTGTCTCTACCAGTCCTAGTTAGTTTCCTCTCCTTACAGACTTTGTGTTGATGATAACCCATCAATCCTCCTATCAGACTACATCCAAATTATGGCAAAGGCTAGTTACAAACCATCTTATTCAGATTTAAACCTATCTACTTTATTATAGAACCACTGGTTTAAATTGGTGTTAGAAATCCCATGAACACGTGAGGACTGAGAATAGGGAAAAAGACTCTTTCATAAGCCATACTCCCTACTAAAATATCAAGAGCCTGGATTATACTACATGTCTTGCTTCTTTCAAGGCACCCACTCAGACGATTTTAAAACATCAATAACATTATATCTATATCTATTTATCTATCTATCTATCTATCTATCTATCTATCTATCTATCTATCTAT
>JAKSZT010053808.1:2130532-2144781 GCA_026826555.1 Tolypeutes matacus
TATCTATCTATCTATCTATCTATCTATCTATCTATCTATCTATCTATCTATCTTCCCTTTCCTTGACCCCATTCTCAACCTCAGAGCTGCTTGTTCTTCTCCTGATACATTATTGCCTTATAAATTTGTTCTTCTCTCTGGTAGTATGACTTTGACTGTCAGCAGCATCGGAGCTTCCCTAAACCATTAGAAACAACTGATTCACCTCTTCTTTTGCTCTTCTACCACTTCTGTGCTTTCTTCCACTCCTGGTAGCTCCTTCTGGTCTGGAGTTGATTCATCTTTTGTACCATCTACCCCTGAGTCTGTTCTTGCCCTTCACTCACTTGGTCTCCCATTTCACTCACGTTATTGTTGTATTTTAAAACTTGCAGTTTAGCGCGTTAAAATATTTGAAGAGAAGAATTCTTCTCAGGAGGGCAGTCCAAGTGATACCATTCCATGCACTGCTCCTTCAGTCCTCCCCTGTCACTCTGTATTGAAATCTCAGATTTTACCATGAGTAAGAAACTCTGTTAGGTTCTGTCCTTTGATTACTCCTTTCCCCTGTCCACATTTAAAATGAGATTTCCACAAACTTCTTTCTTTGGTTTTCATAACCTTATACACTCTCTTCCTTGGTAATCCCAAATACTCCCACATCTTCAACTAATGTTGTTATGTGGATGACTCCAAATACCTTTCTCCATCTCTAGCCTTTCTCAGAAACACCAGACCTAATTCCTAATGATTTTACTAGATACCTCCACCTGTATATCTGAAATTTTACTTCTTCTATACCTAACTCATCACATTTTTTCCCAAATATATTTCTCCTTCTAGATTCTTAATCAACATTGAATTATTATTACCTTCCCTGTTACTCTGTATTAAAATCTTAGAATCATTTCTACCCTTCCCATTCCTCCATTGTTTATATCAGGTCACCAAATCCTGAGACTTTTACTTATGAAATCTGTTCCTTTCTTTCCATTCTCTTTTCTAAATCACAGACCATGGTCTCATTATTGTTTGTCTTACACTGAAATATGTAACCAACTGCCTTTGGTTTCTGGAACCAGCCAACATACTCATGCATCTCATATCCACTGTGGTGGTTTGAAGCTGTATGTACCCTAGAAAGACATGTTCTTAAATGTAATCCATTCCTGTGGGTATGGACACATTGGAAGTAAGACCTTTTGACAAGGCTACTTCAGTTAAGGTGTGAGATTAAGACCTCATTCAGGATGGGTCTTAATACTCTTGCTGGAGTCCTTTATAAATGGAATAAATACACACAGAGAAAGCCACAGAAGAAAGAGGCTGAAAGCAATAAAACCCAGAAGAGAAGGGAGAGACTGGCAGATGCCGCCATGTGCCTTGCCATGTGGCAGAGATGCCAAAAACCTACCAGCAGCCAGTCTTTGGGAAGAGAGCATCACCTTGATGATGACTTGATTTGGACATTCTCATGGCCTCAAACCGTAAGCTAACAAATTCCCATTGTTTAAGCCAACTCATTTCATGGTATTTGCTTTAAGCAGCCTAGGAAACTAAAACAGATTTTGGTACCAGGAGTAGGGTACTGCTATTGCAAATATAAAAAATGTGGAAACAGCTTTGGAATTGGGTAATAGGTAAAGGCTGGAAATATTGTGAGGTGCTTGGTAGAAAAGGCCTAAATTGCTTTGAAGAGATTGTTGGAAGAAATACGGATGCTAAAGGTAGTTCCAATGAGGCCTTAGACAGAAGTAATGAATGTGTTATTGGAAACTGGAGGAAAGGCAATCTTTGTTTGGCAAAGAACTTGGCAAAATTGAGTTTTGATGTCAGATGGAAGTCAGAATTTGAAAGCGATGAGTTTGGCTATTTAACTGAGATTTCAAAGCTAAGTGTAGAAAGTGCAGCCTGGTTTCTCCTTGTAGCTTACAGTAAAATGCAGGAGAAAAGGGATCAGCTGAGAACTGAACTCCTGGGCACAAAGAAATCAGAAATTGATGGTTTGGAAAATTCTGAGCTTCTGGAAAGCAAGTCCCCAGAGAATAGTGCTCCATGAAAGGTTAAACTGAACATGGATCTAGTCAGCCATTTCAGTGCATGCCAGGACTGGAGATGCAGTCATCCAGGAAGGATCTGTGAAAAGTCCTACTGTCTGGTGGTTTGGACCCCTGTGTACTACATGAAAAACTGACAAGGTTTTTTTGTGAGATCTGTATAAACTAAACCACTGCCAAACTAAACTAAAAGTGATGGAAAAGGGACAGATTGAAGGAAAAATAATTTCAAGGGCAGAATCAGGGAAGCTGAGGTCTGGACCAAAGACATCTTTCAGGCCAAGAGAGCAGGCCCTCCCCTGTGTATAGAAAGGGTGAGTCTACCTTGGAGCTTGGAGAGGGCATGCCTTCCACTCAGTTGTTCAAGAAGTGTACTACAACCTCAATGTTCTCAGAGGTTAGTACCTATTCCCTGGGGATTGTGAGATTCTGGCCATCACCCCAGTGTTCTCAGAGGGCAGAGCCTTCACCCCAGTGTTTGGGGAGAGCATGACTGCTGTGCAAGCATTTGGAAGGGTTGGGGCTGCCACTCCATCAGACCTGGAGGACAAAACATTGTTCCATAGATGACTCTCAGACCTTGAAATCTAATGGAGCATGCCCTGCAGAGTTTCAGAATTGTTTGGGACCTGTGACCCATTTGCCTTCCAATTTCTCCCTATAGCAATGGGAATGTTTATTTTATGCCTGTCTCTCCTTTGTATATTGGAAGCAGATAACTTGTCCTTTAGGTTACAGAGGTCAACAGATGGAGGGGAATTGTGCCCCAGGACAGACCACACCCATAATGGATTTGAATGAGACTTTGTACTTAGTATTGTTACTGAAAGTATTTAAGGCTTTTGGGATATTGTGATGGAATGAATGTGTTTGCACATGGAAAAAACATGTCTTTTGGGGGTCCACAGGGTGGAGTGTGATGGTTTGAAGCTTTATGTACCCCAGAAAGACATGTTCTTAAATTTAATCCATTCCTGTGGGTGTGGATCCATTGTAAGTAGGACCTTCTGGTGAGGTTACTTCAGTTAAGGTATTCAGGTTAGGTTTTAATCCTCTTACTGGAATCCTTTCTAAATTAATGAATACAGAGAGAGAGAGAAATCCATGAATGAACACATATACACATAGAAAGCCACAGAAGGAAGAAGCTATAGGCAGTGAAACCCAGAAGAGAAAGGAGAGACCACCAGGTGCCACCATATGCCTTGTCATGTGACAGGAGTCAAGAACCTCTGGTAGCTGGTTTTCGGGAAGAAAGCATTGCCTTGATGATGCCTTGATTTGGACATTTTCTCTGCCTCAGACTGTAAGCTAATAAATTCCCACTGTTTAAGCCAACCCATTTCATGGTATTTGCTTTAAGCAGGCTAGGAAACTAAAATATCCATCAGCCAATTAAGTTTAAGTTAAGCTATAGATGTCTCCAGGCTGTGGAGACATCTTGATTCTCTTCCCTTCCTTAAGACACCTTCTCAATATGATCCTGATTTAATCACAAACAGTTGGATCCATAAGCAAATCTAATGGAGATTTTAGTCCTTTGCACTCTGTTTATTTTTGGTTTTCCAAGCTTTTGACTCTTGGTTATTCTTAGCAGACTTTGCCTTGGCTCATCCTTCATGCTCTTCCTTCTCTGGACTATCTTGGATATCTACACCAGGTCAGGTTCTTATAACTGGCATCCAGATTGAGCTACCATAACTCATTTCCCAATAATCCTCCAAAAACACAGATTTTGAATATTGTGTCCTAATTTATCCCCTTGACTCCAGTCTCCCATCTTACAAACCATCCTACATACCACTGCCAGAGCAATTTTCCGAAATCATAGCTCTGATTGTGTTTTTTCCTTTATATATATGTATATCTTGCAATTCTCCATAGCCTCTCAAATAAATTCAAAATTCAGGATGGCATTCAAAGTCTTCCAGATTGGCCCACTCTGCTTTTCCAGTTTTATCTCCTGCTATACTATCACAAAAGCTACTTTCCAGCCCCAATAGACCACTAATCAGTTTCTAAACTCAGCCTACATTTTTCATTTCTCTATGTTGTTGGTCATGCTGTTTCCTCTACTTCAAATACCCTTTCCTCCTATCTCCAAGTTTTGGGATCCTATTTAACCTTATCCAAGCTTTTCCATGAAACCTTCCCTATTCTCTTCCTTCTATATGCTTCTGTTGTATACAAAGTATACAACAGAGTTGATCCTAAGTCTGTTGAGATCATGAATAGCGTATCATTTACTTATCCTTAGCACAATGCCCTAGACATAATTACTACTCAATATTTGATAATACAATTTTATTTAAAATTAGATGTATGAAAGTTCCAATATGTTAGCTAAATTCTAATCTAATTACTTTATAGTCCTATGTCGTATTTAATTATTAAAAATAGCTTATAAAAGGGAATAAAGCAATCTTCTAATAGTTGAATGTTATCATAGGGCCACATACGGGACTTGTGCTTGCAATGGAACTTTATTCTGTGGATTTGGGATCAAGCTCAGCCCTGTGTGCCTTTGAATTTGGCTACTATTCAAGCAAAGGCTTTGAGGCTTTTCAATGGTATGAAGCAACTACATGGTGAGAGATCAAAGGTTGAAAAGTTTGATGCAAATTAGGTTGGTTCATAGGGTTTAGAGGCAGGTCCGACCTTATATAATATCAAGGTGTGAGGTGAAGTTGCTAGTGCTGATGAGATGGCAGCTTGAGTTAGCCTTTCTGTTCTGAAGGCAGCAGAAGGCCAATGTTACCAGGCAATTTGTAAAAATAAAAAGTAAAATAAAAGCTGCAGCAAAATAGACATCATTGCATGTGCTTTTCAGGAAATCATCTGGTGAACAAAAGTTTTCTTCAAAAGTTTTCTTAACAATTCATGTGCAAATCTCAAAGAAGGCCATCTGAATGAATCTGATGCCAACATGGAAGCACATTTTAGCTTCTAATTTGTTGGAATGAAAGGTTTAAAAATAAGTAGGATCGTAGGGCAGCAAGATGGCGTTGGTGTAGGAGGGCGCACACTGCAAGCTCCCAGAGGAAGGCGGATTGGGGACGGGGTCCTGCCCGGGGGTCTGTGCTGTGCAAGCGTGGAATGAGAGGCTTGGGGCATCTATCTGCGCGGATCGGCGGCGTGAACCAAACGGTGGAGATTCGTGAGTTTTGAGGCTGCCGGTGGAGGTTGGCACAGGCGGCTGAGCCCCGCGGTTACAGAAAAAAAAATAAAACGGCCATTTGGAGCCGCGGTCGGGGCGAAAAAGTTTTATTTTCTGGGGAGCTGGCTGCCTGGCGCCCCTTGGACCTTGTGTGAACAGAGCAAACGAGCTAGTCAGCACCCGGTGAACCGGAGGGGGGATTTTGGTCGGGGAACGCAGCTGATTTCCCTAGCAACCCAGGGATAAGACACGGGCCGCTGCGGAGCCAGGACGAAGGGACACTTCCCAAAGAAGGGAGGGTTCGGTTGGAAGACAGGGAAGGGTATTTTATATTTTTAGACATTGATCTGGCTGCCTGCACCGCCCCATAGCTTTGGGGAGCAGATAAGCCGAACTGAAGCAGCACCAGGCTGAGAGCAGACGCGAATCTGCACTCAAACTGATTTACTGAGCAGCCCGGTGACGCTGGAGCTCGGCGCCAGAAGGGGCGGAATACGCCATCTTTAGCACTCCTCACTGACTAACATCAGAGCTTCAGCTAACCTGGGGAGTCCGGAAAGTGGGACGTGCTTGATTAATTTCCACGGGCCCAGCTAGGGTCCCTTCCGTAAGGGGGTTGGTCTAGAAGAGGAATTATTTTGGGTCCTGCATTTGGCTAAAAAAAAAAAAAAAAAAAGTGAGGTCACCTCAACAAATGAAAAATAAATTCTTTTTAATTTAGTTTAATAGCTAAAAGCTCCTTCAGGACCTGCATATAGAACCCTGTGGGGAAATTCATTGATAAACACAAGTAGGCAGGAAGGATCCACGTGGACCCTAGGGGAATCATTGACCCCCCTTAGCTCTGTTTGACTGCTTGCCTGTGTGGATCTTTGGTTTCCCTCTGTTACTTTCTGGTCTATTGCTATTATTCCCATTTTCCTCCCCCCTTCCTTTTTCCTTCTATTTTTTTTTTAAATAGGTGCTGCCAGCTGGTCGCTTATTTGCTGGGCTTCTTATTCAGTAATTTCCCACTCGCTGTATATATTGATTCTGTATTACAAACTATCGCTTATCCTTCCTGCATATTTCTGCCTTCTGTTTTCTGTTGTGGCTCTTAGAGATAACATTTTTTCATAGGCCCACAGCTTAAGGGTGTCAATTTCTATCCCATCTATTTTGTTTTCTTCTTCTTTTTTCTTTTTTTTTTTTATTAGTATTAACTTTTTCCTTTCAGACCTTTCTCTACTATTTCTCTACCTCCTCATAATTCTAGCCTTCTAAATCACTATATATATATATATTCCTCCATTTGTTTTCCCAGTCCATTATAGGAACTCCATATTTTTTCCTAGTACTCTACACTGCCTACTCAAGTTAAATATTCATCTCATTAAGTCTCATTTTGCCCCTCTTCTAACTTTTATCAATATTTCTATTATCCTTCTGCCTTCCTTACATCTTTTGATTCCTCTGGCCCTAACCTTTTGCCTTCATGGGAACATAGAAAGAAGTAAGGAAATAAAATAAGAAGAAAAACTGCCAAAGAGAAAACTTAACTCACACGCAGAACCAACAGCTAAATAAAATTCTAGAGCATAGAGAAAAGCTAATCAACTGAAAAAACCCATCAAGATAATATGATGACCAGAGGGCAACAGAAAAATACAAATGACTCTGAAAAACTGGAAAACGTGGACCAGTCCAGTGCACAAAATAAAAACCAGGAAGCAATACAGTACATCGAACAAATAATCAAAGCTATCCAAACAAATATCATGGACCAACTTAAAGAACTGAAGGAAGAGATTAAGGATATAAAGAAGACACTGGGAGAACATACTGAAGAGATACCTAACACACCTAAAAAGGTATGGATATGATGGCGAACAAAGACACAAGTCAAGAAATGAAAAAGACGCTGGACTCACAAGGCAGCAGAATTGAACAGGCAGAGGAAAGAATTAGTGATATGGAAGACAACACAGTTGAAATCAAAGAGATTGTAGAAAATATAGACAAAAAGATAGAAAAAATCCAGTATGGTCTCAGGGAATTAACCGATAATGCAAGACGCACAAACATACGCATTATGGGCATCCCAGAAGGAGAAGAGAAGGGAAAGGGAACAGAAGGAGTGTTGAAGGAAGTTATGGCTGAAAACTTCCCAACTCTATTGAGAGAGATGGATGTGCAGATCCAGGAAGCACAGCGCACCCCAAATAGTATAAATCCCAACAGGACAACTCCAAGACATATACTTGTCAAACTGTCCAATGCTCAAGACAAAGAGAAAATACTCAAGGCAGCAAGAGAAAAGAGAACCATCACATACAAGGGAAGCACAATAAGATTAAGTGCTGATTTCTCAGCTAAACAATGGAGGCAAGAAGACAGTGGTATGACATAGTCAAAACACTAAAAGAAAAAAACTTCCAGCCACGAATTCTCTATCCAGCAAAATTGGCATTCAAAAATGATGGAGAGTTCAAAATATTCACAGAAAAACAGCAATTAAGAGAGTATGTCAAGAAGAAACCAGCACTTCAAGAAATACTAAAGGAATCTCTACAAATTGAAAGGAAAAAACAAAGGAGAGAGAGTTGGAGGAGAGTTTAAAAACAACTGAAAACTCAAAAAGAGAAACAAAACAACATATGACATACATTAACCCAAAGAAAAAATGACTGAAGTAAGAAATTCGTTATGAGTAATAACACTGAATGTTAATGGATTAAATTCACCAATCAAAAGACACAGATTGGCAGAATGGATAAGAAAATATGATCCATCTATATGCTGTCTACAAGAAACCCACCTTCGGCCCAGGGATTCAAGGAGGCTGAAAGTGAATGGCTGGAAAACCATTTTACAAGCTAACAATAGCCAAAAAAGGGCAGGAGTAGCTATTCTAATATCAGACAAAATAGACTTTAAATGCAAAACTATTGTAAGAGACAAAGATGGACACTACATATTAGTAAAAGGAGTAATCACTCAAGAAGAGAGAACAATCATCAACATTTACGCACCTAATCGAGGTGCCTCAAAATACGTGCGGCAAACTCTGGAAAAACTAAGAGCAGAAATAAATTCCTCTACAATTATAGCAGGGGATTTCAACACACCACTATCATCATTAGACAGAACATCTAGGCAGAGAATCAATAAAGAAACGAAGGCACTCAACAATACATTAGAAGATTTGGACTTAATAGACATATACAGAACACTACACACAAATACAGCGGGATTTACATTCTTTTCCAGTGCACATGGAACATACTCCAAAATAGACCACATGCTAGGCCCCAAAACAACACTCAATGAATTCAGAAAGATTGAGATTATACAAAGTAATTTCTCTGACCACAACGGAATGAAGTTGGAAATCAATAAGGGCCAGAGAAACAGGTTAGGCACAAGGATATGGAAATTAAACAACACACTCTTAGACAAACAGTGGGTCAAAGAGGAAATTTCAAAAGAAATCAGTAACTACCTTGAAACTAATGAAAACAACAACACAACATATCAAAACCTATGGGATGCAGCGAAAGCAGTCCTGAGAGGGAAGTTCATAGCCATAAATTCATATATTAAAAAAGAAGAAAGAGCTAAAATTGAAGACCTAACTGCACACTTGGAGGAATTGGAAAAACAACAACAAACTAAACCTAAAGGAAGTAGAAAACAGGAAATAACCAAGATTAGAGCAGAACTAAATGAAATAGAGAATAAGAAAGCACTGGAAACAATAAACAAAACCAAAAGCTGGTTCTTCGAGAATATCAACAAAATTGACAAACCCTTAGCCAGACTAACAAAGAAAAAGAGAGAACAGATGCAAATACATAAAATAAGGAATGAGCAAGGTGATATCACTACTGACCCCACAGAAATAAAGAGTATCATAAGAGGATACTTTGAAAAATTATATGCCAACAAGAATGACAATTTAGAGGAAATGGACAAGTTTCTAGAAACCCACAAACAGCCGACATTGATGAAAGAAGAAATAGATGAACTCAACAGTCCAATTACAAGTAAAGAGATAGACTCAGTCATTAAAAACCTCCCAACTAAGAAGAGTCCAGGACCAGATGGCTTCACAGCTGAATTCTACCAAACATTCCGGAAAGAGCTAACACCAATTCTACTTAAGCTCTTCCAAAAAATAGAAGTAGAAGGAATACTACCTAACTCATTCTATGATGCCAACATTACCCTAATACCAAAACCAAATAAAGATACCACAAGAAAGGAAAATTACAGATCAATTTCTCTAATGAACCTAGATGCTAAAATCCTTAACAAAATACTTGCTAATCGCATTCAACAACATATCAAAAGGATTATACACCATGACCAAGTGGGTTTCACCCTGGGTATGCAAGGATGATTCAATATAAGAAAATCAATCAATGTAATACACCACATAAACAAACTGAAAGAAAAAAATCACATGATCATCTCTATAGATGCAGAAAAAGCATTCGACAAAATATAGCACTCTTTCCTCATAAAAACACTACAAAAGATAGGAATAGATGGAAACTTTCTGAAAATGATAAAGTGTATATATGAAAAACCCAAAGCTAACATCATTTTCAATGGTGAAATCCTAAAAGCCTTCCCTCTGAGATCAGGAACAAGACAAGGATGCCCACTATCACCACTCCTATTTAACATTGTCTTAGAAGTACTTGCACGAGCACTGAGACAAGAAAAGGATATAAAAGGCATCCAGATTGGAAAAGAAGAAGTAAAAATTTCATTATTTGCAGATGACATGATCCTATACATAGAAAGCCCTGAGAAATCGACAACAAGGCTTCTAGAACTTATAAAGGAGTTCAGTAATGTTGCAGGCTATAAGATCAATGCACAAAAATCAGTAGCATTTCTATACACCAATAACCAGCAAACTGAGGAGGAAATCAGGAAAAAAATACCATTTACAATAGTAAACAAAAGAATCAAATACCTAGGAATAAATTTAACTAAAGATGTAAAGGACTTATATACAGAAAACTACACAACACTGTTAAAGGAAATCAAAGAAGACTTAAATAAATGGAAAAATATTCCCTGTTCATGGATGGGAAGATTAAACATCATCAAGATGTCTATCCTACCCAAACTAATCTACAGATTTAATGCAATCCCAATAAAAGTCAACACTATATTTTTTAAGGAACTGGAAAAACTAACCACAAAATATATTTGGAGAGGTAAGAGGCCCCGAATTGCCAAAGATATATTGAAAAAGAAAAATGAAGTTGGAGGTATCACATTACCTGACTTTAAAACATACTACAAAGCTACAGTGATCAAAACTGCGTGGTATTGGCACAAGGATAGACCTACTGACCAATGGAACCGGATTGAGAGTTCTGATATAGATCCTCGCATATACAGTCATCTGATATTTGACAAGGCCACGAAACCCACTCAGCTGGGAGAGAGTGGCCTCTTTAACAAGTGGTGCTTGGAGAACTGGATATCCATATCCAAAAGAATGAGAGAAGAATACCATCTCACACCTTATACAAAAATCAACTCAAGATGGATCAAAGATCTAAATATAAGAGCCAAAACCATAAAAACCTTGGAAGATAATGTAGGGAAGCATCTACAGGACCTTGTAATAGGAAATGGTTTCATGAACTTCACAGCCAAAGCACGAGCAGCAAGAGAAAAAATTGATAAATGGGATCTCCTCAAAATTAAAAACTTCTGCACCTCTAAGGATGTTATTAAGAAAATAAAAAGGCAACCTACCCAATGGGAAAAAATATTCGGCAACCATGTATCTGATAGGAGCCTAATATCCTGCATATATAAAGAAATCCTTCACCTCGAAAATAAAAGGACAAACAACCCATATAAAAAATGGGCAAGTGACCTGAAAAGACACTTCTCCAAGGAAGAAATACAAATGGCTAAAAAGCACATGAAAAAATGCTCAACATCACTTGCTATCAGGGAAATGCAAATCAAAACTACAATGAGATACCATCTTACACCCATCAGAATGGCAGCTATTAAAAAAACAGGAGACACTAAATGTTGGAGAGGATGTGGAGGAATAGGAACCCTCATCCACTGCTGGTGGGACTGCGGTATGATCCAGCCACTGTGGAGGACAGTTTGGCGGTTCCTCAGAAAACTAGCAATAGATCTTCCGTATGATCCAGCAATTCCACTGCTGGGTATATACCCAGAAGAACTGAAAACAAAAATACAAACAGATATATGCACACCAATGTTCATAGTGGCATTGTTCACCATTGCCAAAAGTTGGAATCAGCCCCGGTGCCCATCAACAGACGAATGGATAAGCAAAATGTGGCACATACATACAATGGAATATTACTCAGCGGTAAGAAGGAACAAAGTGCTAACACATGGAATAACGTGGATGAATCTTGAAGACCTTATGTTGAGTGAAGCAAGCCAGGCACTGAAGGATGAACAGTATACGACCTCACTGATCTGAACTGAGGAAAGTGAGCAGTCTCTGAGAACCATTGTCTGAAAGATAGGTTAACAAAGGAGAGTAAGAGAAGAGCAGGCTTTGAGCCATCTCCCATATGGACATAATCTATGGTAAAGGGATAGAGTGTGGTTGCATGTTGGGGGATGGGGCAGATGAGTGTTGGTGTTCCTGGGTTTGGTGGTGCAGCACTGGGGGGTGGGTGGATTAGGAAGGGCTGGTTCAAATCCCCAGGGCATGTAACTGTGAATCTTGACATTCCATGGGTTGGGAGAGGGGGGTATCATGGGCCCTGGGGGGCTGGGGAGAAGGGAACAGTCAAGATCTAATGGGTTGTTTGGTGGTCATGGGGAAGGTTTTTCATTACCTTACAGTAATGGATACAGGACATGGTAAATATCATCAAAATTATTAAACTGTATCATCTAAATTGTAAACTATACTGTAAATCACTGACAATGTTTAGTTGCTATATTTTGCTATCTGCATAACAGTTATAACAATGCTAACAACCAAAAAAAAAAAGGGGGCAGAGTTAATATGGGGTGGGGAAGGGGGTTGGTTTGGTATCTGGGAGTCTCCGGCACTCCGTGTGTGCCTTTTCTGTGACCTAAAACTTCTTTGAAAATTAAATGAAAAATTGGGAGACAATGGGGATTTAGAGGAGGAAGGTGTCATGGCACACCAGACATCCGATAACACAGTGATAAAGGGAAGGAAAAAAAGGAAAAAAGAAGAGAGAAAGGAAATAAAAATGAATATATATATATATATATATATTAAAGGCATTTCCTTTGCTTTTTTGCCCATTTTTTGAATGTCCCAATCCACTAATTATATTTTATTTTGTTTTGTTCTTTGTTTGATTATTTGTTTTTTTTTCCTTCTCTCTCTCTTTTTTTTTTTTCCCCCTGAGTTTCCTTATGTTTGTCTCTTGCATGTAAGCTTATCACACTTGTTTCTTTTTCCTAGTAAGTGTATTTGATTATTTTATGGACTAAATGTTCATGGAGGATTTGGATCACAGAAGGATTACAATGGGTACTGCTCGGGATTATTGGGGGGAGGGTGTCTGGGGGGGGTTTCGTGGGGATTGGTTCAACTGAATATACTTGAAAGATATACAAAATCATTTAAAGAATCGGGGGATGGGGCATGGTCACGATGGGTGGATAATCACACAATAAATGAGGGAATCTGAATTCCTAGCCTGGAGAGCTCTGCCACAATCTCCAAGGGAGCAGCAATAGTCCTCTGAGTGTAGGGACAGTCCCTGTCAAAATAGGATGACCCACTGATTTTTGTTGTTGTTGTTGTTGTTGTTGTTGTTTTTAATTGATGACTACCCTTGTGAGTCTTTGCTCTTGTAAATGAGACTTAGCCTGCAGTTGTGGGGTGCCTAAGGGTTGCCACCTGAGAGCCTCCTTGTTGCTCAAATGTGGCCTCTCTCTAAGCCAAACTCAGCATATGATTGCATTACCTTCCCCCCAACGTGGGACATGGCTCCCGGGGATGAGCCTCCCTGGCAACGAGGGATTAATACCAAGTGCCAACTGGCAGCTTTGTGCAGTGGCAGTATCGTAGCCAATGAGGTTTATCCGAGGCACGATTATTGCTAATTGAAAACTTTTCCCAAGTGCCAACTGGCAACACAACTGGAAAAAGACCTTGAATAAAAGGGGGAAATGGTAAAGACAAATGAGTTCAAGTGGCTAAGAGACTTCAAAGAGAGTCGGGAGGTCATCCCAGAGGTAACTCTTATGCACACCTCAGTAGGAGCTCATAGAACATCTAAGTGCCTATCACCCCACTCAGTGGGGTTCCTGAGAGCTCCGGAGACACCCTGGTCCTATATAAGGGGGGATAGCCCCAGAGACTGATGCCTTATCAGTGGGTTCTATTTTGGAATCTGTGCTCCTGAGAGTGACAGAATTAGACTCAAATAAGTCCTCCCCGCACATGGTTCACCAGTCCCTTCTATTCAAACCTACATGTGATGCTGGAGTTTCTTAGGTATACTTCCAGAGACTGGAGCCTCCCGCCTACCTATGTGCCAGGTGTGCATGAAATCTAGGTGGAGCTGCAACTCCTATCCTACAGCTCAATGGACTCATCCAAGTCACCTGGTGAGGAGACAACGATGGGAAATGGCCATCCCAGGGAATGGAGAGGGCCTGCATCTGCAGGCAGGATCATCCCACCCACCATATCCATGGGATATAAGCCCTCTCTCACTTGGAGTTGGAGTGGACATCACCATCCCAGTCGCCTCTGGATTGGGGGAAGAACTATGGACTAGAGTGGACTTGATGGTATTCTCTTGCTCACATATGGTGATTCTTGCAATGCAAGAAATTATAACAATGAGGTGGAGCCAGTGGCCACTTGACAGTTTTTGGGTAGGGAGGGGATGAGCAGTTGAAATACAGGGGCTTCTTTGGGAGTTGGAGGTTGTCCTGAGTACTGTTGTGGCAATGGATGTAGGCCATTTTAAATCAGCACACACCACTCAGAACTGAGTGGGAGAGAGTGTGGTCTACAGTGTGAACTGTGGTCTATGGTTGGTGGCAAGGCTCCA